>RJWK010018062.1:0-33698 GCA_004363435.1 Platanista minor | reverse complement strand
GTACGCGGGCCTCTCACCGTTATGGCCTCTCCCGCGGCGGAGCACAGGCTCCGGACGCGCAGGCTCGGCGGCCACGGCTCACGGGGCCCAGCCGCTCCGCGGCACGTGGGATCTTCCCGGACCGGGGCGCGAACCCGCGTCCCCTGCCTCGGCAGGCGGACTCTCAACCGCTGCGCCACCGCGGAAGGGAAGCCCTGAAGGACGCAATTTTCATTCTCTTTCTTCTCCACCAAGTTGAGACCTTTTACTGAACGACGCCGTCCTGGCCACCATCACAAACGAGCTCACCCTCCCCTTCCGTCACTTAACCTCATTCTTCCGTGACCTTCAAAGACCAGATGAATCCCACCAGCACTTGCCACAAGCCTTTTCTACCAGCCCAGCCACAGCAATCTCTCCCTCATCTAAACTCCCGCGAGGCTGTTGTTTATTTTCTTAGGTTGTAAATGGCAGAGAAACCAACTCCAGTGGGCTTAGTGACAAGCACTGTTTATTAGCTGCAAACCCGACAAGCCTTGGGGTTAACACAGCCTTCACACAAAGCTGAAATTGGGGTTTGCTTTCCTTTTTGCAAACACTAGCGTCTCATCATCTCCGACTGAATTCTTAGTCCCTGCCTGGTGGCCTGGGATAGATCACTTCTCTAGCTGATCCCGAGTCAGCCGTGCTTCCGCCCCCATCCATTAATTTAAAGAGTTATGGGGCCTGTAATATTTCCCTCTGGATCACTTCTTCATTTCTTTCTTTTTGTTTTATATATGAGTGAACAGATCTCGCCCCACGTGTGATTAGAAGCTCTGACTTTTGGAGCACCTTTTCTGTTTTTCTGGGCCCTGGGAAGTGCAGTGATGATTTATGTTGTTAATGATGGAAAGTAATATTAATTGATAGACTATGAGAACTTTTTTCTTTTACGACTTACGGCAAATGAAAATGTTTTACTTGAAAGTTATTGTTGCATTTCTTTGAGGAGGGGCTAATCTTTACTGAATTGACTTATTTAGCACAAGAATATGCTTCGTGCTTCTTACCTCGGAATCATGCTGAAGCAGCGTCACCTATTCACACGTGCCGGGTGTTCTTAACAAATATTAGCATGATGACTGCACAGCAACAGACTGGGGAAAAGCTGCAACAGTCTAAAAGACACAAGATCTGTGCTTGAATTTTAAAGTCTTTCGTGTCCGTGTCATTCAAAACCTAAGACATGTGTGCTATTTTCATATACTATTCGCATTGCAGCCTCTGATCTGTGGTGATGATTGCCTGTCTTTTTCCAGTTTACAAGAAGGAAATAATCCATTTTGCTAAATGTTTATAAATATTGTTTGAAGAAATGAGTTCAAAGCATTTGCCAAAATAATGTCTTTTCGTGCCACCAGAAAAATAGAACTGACAGCCGCAATTCGAATAACTAAATCCATCATGTTTTACTCAGGTCAAAAATATGTCTTTACCTTTATCAAATAAACTTGGTTTGAGTGGCAAAGACAGGATGGTGGGTGTTCTGTGTTTTCTTGGAGACTAAAAAATCTGAGGGTGTGTCAGCCCTTCCCATCCTCCCTTCTTGAGATGGGGCCTCTTTCCTGGGGCAACTCCATCATGGAGCCTGTTCTGCTTTTGGCCTTTGGACCTCTCCAAGATGAGAGGAAAAAGGAAGAAAAAGTAAATAAAGAACAAGATGGCAGATTCAACCCAACCATGTCAATAATTGCACTGAAAGCCTATAGTCTAAATACCCTGGCTGTGGACTCAGCGAGGGATTCCTGGAAATGCCTTGGCTCTCTGCCTGGAAGGGTCTGATGAGGGAGTCTGTTGCCGTGTCTAAAACCTATTGTTTATATTTGTATCTTCTCCAGAAAGAAAAGCTCCAAATCACTTCAGACATACTCATTTTCTGCTTTACCTCCCCAGGTCCTCACCGCTGTGGACCTGTAGAAATATAGGTCCTGTGGACCAGGGCCCAGCCTGGGGTTCAGCCCTGATTCTGTGCCCAAGCTTTAGTGGACCAAGCTCTGGGCTGGGCCTCCTGTTCCACATCACGTGAGTCCTCACCCAGAAAACAGCTGTGATGGTATTTTCCTTACAAAACACTCAGGATTGTTTTAAGGACAAAATAATAGCAAAGGGTTATGTAGCATTTTATAGCTTATGAGCACTCTTCATATATATCTCAGTCTTCATACCAGTGAGGCAAGCTTATTATTATTATTGTATAAATATGGAAATGAAAATCACATGACTTTCTCAAGGTCACACAGCTAGCGAGGAGTGGAGTTACCCTAAGACTCCAGAGCCTCCCACAATAAGAAATGGCATTTGACAAAGCCTTGGAAAGGACATTCCTATTGGAACCACATGGTAAAAGGAAAAGAATCCCACACCAACTCACTTACACAAAAAGAGGGGTTTGTTAAAAAGGTTCAGTGGCGGCCCATTTGAAGGAGAGACTGATCAGGAACTAACAGTGCAATAAAAATCACAGTCTAAAGTTACCTATGCGCATGCCGCCACAAGTTATTTCGGACTGTCCATCTAGGATTTAAAATAAGAGACTTGGCTTTTTTCCCCTTAAACATTTTTCTATTTGTGTGACACAGTGTCTGGCAGACACTGGGCCCTTCATGTTGGTTTGGATTTGTATTTGCTAGTTTGCTGAATATGATCACAAAGTTTTAAGGACCATGAGTGCTCTAGGAGTTAGGGAGAGACAAGAATAAACAATTTTTCCTGAAAGAAAAAAAGAAGATTCAAGGACATAACCAGAATCCAAGATTAGTTGGACCTGACGAGGGCCAGAGTTCCAGAAAAACTGCCAGAGGAAGGTCGGCTGCCCTCCCCACCTGCTCCTTCCCTCTGCTCATCTGTGCTGTACCTCACTCTCTTCTCTTTTGTCAGATTTCAGATTGTAAACTCTGAGCCTCCCAGTCCATCGCTTTTCACAAGTAGGAAGCACAGGTTTGGTAAAATATAGTATACATTCTAATAGATTCTTTTTTTTTTTTTTTTTTTTTTCAGTACTAAGGCCTCTCACTGTTGTGGCCTCTCCCGCTGCGGAGCACAGGCTCCGGACGCGCAGGCTCACGGGCCCAGCCGCTCCGCCGCATGTGGGATCTTCCCAGACGGGGGCACGAACCCGTGTCCCTTGCACCGGCAGGCGGACTCTCAACCACTGCGCCACCAGGGAAGCCCTCTAATAGATTCTTTACTCAAGAACAAGAAAGGCTATCAGAAAGGCCAATATTATATATTAAGTTTAACTTGCAAATCATCTTAAACAAGGTGAAATTGTTCTTCACAAAGTACGTCAGATTAATTTCATGTATACGTTGCCATCTGTATTAAACATTTTTGGCTCGTTCATTTTTCTAATAGAATCTTCTCAATATAGGATTTTTAGTACAGAGAATTATTACTGATCCTCAACACTGAGTATGAAATTTAACCCGCACATTAAAAATGGGTAGATCATGGGGTTTTTTATATAAGAGAAAACAAAATTAGTAAATAAAAATGAGGCTATAAAACAGTAATGATGTTGTTTAGAAAGTTTCATGATGGGCATCTGAGAAGATGGTGGAACCGACATCAGTACCAGGAGACTCCGTCTCCCAGCTTTCTCCATTGTATGGATAAGAGCATCTGAACTCAAGTCAGGAGATGATGAACTTGACTTGCTTCTGGCCGTCACAGGATGCTCTTATGCAAAGCTCACCACAGAGATGCATCCAGAAATAGCTCCCAAACTGGAAGGTCAAGGCAGGTCTACAATCATAACTTACACGAGGGAAAGGATTGCATGATAAATAACAGTAAATATCCATATTACATTGACATCCACACAAATCGACAGGAGTCGCATCAAGTAGTTGGTGACCAAATGCACAGGATTATGAGTATTATTCACAAGAATAAATACAATTAGTAAATAAGATGGAAAAATGTTCCCTCCCATGAGTAAACAAAGGACATAATTACATCCCCCATCCCCCAAGGGAAGTGATTTTGAATATTATAATCTGTTTACTCACTCCTGGGAATCTCTCCTAAGAGAGGAGGAACCCTCGGTACAAATTTATTTTCAGCAAAAAAGCAACGTTCAATATTAGGAAAACGGCCAAATAAATCGCAGTATCAACTACTGTATATAAAGCAGCTAACTAATAAGGACCTGCTCTATAGCACAGGGAACTCTACTCAATACTCTGTAATGACCTATACAGGAAAAGGATCTAAAAAAAAGAGTGGGTATATGTATATTTATAACTGATTCACTTTTCTGTACACCTGAAACTAATACAACACTGTAAATCAACTATATTCCAATAAAAATTAAAAAAAAGAAAACAAACAAAAATCTCAGATTCAGCCCCAGTATAACAATTATACAATTAATGTTGAAGATTATTGACCAAATGAAAAAACTTAAGTCAGAATTTCAAGTGAAAGTACAAAAACAATCAGGAGCTCAGAGCTGAACAGGTTCTTAGATGTCATATCATCCTCAAAGCTTCCACGTAAAGGTGCGGACAGCCCACATGAAATATGGCCAGTCTTCCTTCAGTCCTCAGCACAGGTTCTGAATTCAACATTGATATGGGCATATCAGCTGAGAAAGGCTAGTGGGAAGTTGATTTTGAACAGAGGCACAACTGTAAGAAAATCCACGGAGAAGTGTGAAGGGTATGGACTTCTGTGTGAGAGAAGACAGAGCTTAGTGACCAACTTGTTGAGTTTCAGAATGAATTGAACACCAGGTAGCATAAGCAGTAGCAAACTCACCCACAGCACTTGGAGGGTTGAGCTGAGTCCCATCCCAACCGTGGGCGAAGCAGAGACAAGGAACATACCAGCCGGAAGGCAGGGGCCACCTTTGCCCTGCCTGCTGTGCTTCCTGGCATGTCCTCCCCCATGATTAGAGGTCTTCTTGAAGGGGATGCAAAGAGAGCCTAAACCTCAGCCGGGAGTTGGGTTGGTGTCTAGAACAGGGGGATTGGGAGTGATGCAGGAGTTTTGAAGCTGTGCCAGGGACAACCATGGTTTTGGTTCATCACGCTGCTAACATTTCATGCGCAGAGCTTGGCAGTGTGTGTGAAGTATATGAAGGGCAGATATGGGCCTGGCGTCAGAGCAGCCAGCTAGGATGAGCAGGCCTTGGTGTGGGAGATTATATGGGGCTGTGCGTGGAACCCACCGAAAGCCAAGGGTCTCCCAGAAGAAGGCTCTGTCTCCGAGGACTCAGCCATCCCGTCCTGATTCCAGTCCAGGGTGGGGACCAGGGTCCTGGCTAACGCATCAGGCAGCCCACCGGTGATCAAAGCCAGGAAAGGGGGCTTAGTGGAAGCTCACACAGGCCACTGCCTTTGCCGGCATCTCCTCTGGGCTGGAAAGACCCAAAGCCCTGGGTTGGGGGCTTAGAAACAGTGCTTTTGCCCCCCAGAGTTGGTTTGCCATGACTGAAGAAAGCCCAGGCCTCAGCTGGGGCCTCCCTAGGCAAGGGGAGAGCTGACAGAGCCATCTCAGGCGGTCAGGTGTGGAATCTTGACATTGGAACCCAGTACTTTTGGACGGCAATCTTCTAAGTCCTGAGCTGCAGCGGCTTTTTCGAAGGTAGGTTTTCTTACTGACCTGTGGGCTCCATCAGCAGGGACAGCTGAGGGAGGTGGGCACAGAAGGAGGGTGGGCATTGGGGGGAGATGGAGACCGAGAGTGGGCTCCTGTCTCAGCCAGGAGTCCCCTCCAAAAAGCAGAGTTGTTTGGAATTTATTTGGGGAGGTCATCTCAGGGGGCAGCTGTGGGCCCTGGAGAGAGGGAAGCTTGGGAGGGCAGGGCCCTACTAGGTGCTTCCTGACACTGGCCACCACTGAGGGCTGTCAGGACCCATCCCCTAGGACCCTCCGACAGCCACGTGGAGCCTGCCTCCCAGAATGCTCTACCTGAGGAGGGAGAGGGAGCAGTTCCCTGGGGCTCGTGTGCCCTGCGTCAGGAACCTCAATACAGGGCGTCCCTCCCTGGTACTTCTAGGCTATGGGTGTACCAGGCAGGTGTCACGGACACAGGGCAGCCCTGGGGCCGCAGATGGAGGTGCCGACAGGTACCACCGGCAGGAACCCGGCTGCAGGAGAAGGTGGGAGGAGAGGATGTGGGGTGGGGCTCAAGGAGGGCCTGGAATGCAGCTCCAGGGCCCTTTGGTGGGTCCGGGCATCAGGACTGAGTAGCCCCTGGGTTGTCACGAACTTCACTGGTAGCTTGTGGGTGACCTGTATCTTTTTATCTGGAGGAGGGAACGTCGGGTTTCCACCCGGTGGTCTGGTTCTGGAGGAACCAACTCACTTAACCTGAGACTTAACTTTCTCACCTGTAAAATGGGAGCATTAATCTCGAGTTTTCCTATCCCGTGGGTGTTGTATTATCAGTAATGAATTTCCAGTGGATATGCTTTGCCATTTGTACATCACTGTCCAAGGGTGAAGCAACACTGACAGTTAAAGGCAGACATCAATATCTAAACTATGTGACAGCTGGAATAGATGGCCTTTTAACCTTTCTGGCGTGCCTGCTGCATGTCAGGAACTTTTATATACATAATGTCATGTCATCCTCACTGCAGCCCCTAAGGTGGTCACCATCATCGTCCCCATCGACAGATAGGGAAACAGAAACTCGAAGAGACAAGGGGCCGGCCCCGGGTCACGCGGGGAGCGGCCCAGGGGGACTTCCACTGCCTCTGCTCTCTCTATGTCTTGGAAGAAGCACGGTGGGCATCAGCTGGCAGTGTAACCCCGAGGCCAGCATCCTGGGATTTGTGATCGCATTCTAGGCATGCTAGTGCTGGGAAACTGAAACTGCCAGCTTCTGAAAGGGAGAATGAAGGAGCAAAGATCAGCCCCGCCGGCAGCCTGCCTCGGCTCTAAGTGCGAGAGGCTGCGTGGGGATCAGCCATAAGGAAGCAGGGAATGGTAAACATGTGGGTTTTGCTCAGCACAGGGACTCTTGGCCAGGGCTCCGTGAATAAATTCAGGGGCAGTGTCTGAACCTCTTGAAACGGTCCGTAAAGCTGTGTGCACATGGGTGTATGTGCACTTTTCCAGGAAGCAGGTTCATAATTTTTAATAGAGTCTTAGTGATCCATGACCCCAAGTTTTAAAGCCACTTTAGTCGGCTCACCCTGACATAAATACAAAAGGTGCAGGCCCCCTGGAACACCTCTGGACACAATGAGAGCATTACAACCCCATCCTTCAGAATGGCTTTAGATTCCATGAGTTTCACTTTTTTGAAGTGGCCTGCTTTTAATTTCACATTTTTATCTTTTTACTACTATTATTTATGAGCCAAGGTTAGTGATATTCTACAGAGGGAAAAATGCATAATAATTTTATGATCAAAGTGTTCCTGCCTACTACTTTATTATTATTTTTTGCACTTTCCCCAAAAGGTATAATTTCCTCAACAAATTTAGTTTCTTTCTTTCACTGACACGTATTCATGCTCTTTCAAGCAAGAGAATGTGCTTCTTTTAGGGAGTCAACTCTTGCAAATTATACCTCTTTTAGTTGCCAGGCTAGGAAAACAAAAATAACCTATTAAGAAAGTGTTTATGTTCCAAGTAGGTAGTCTTTTAAAAAATGGTTCTTTTAAATATAATTCCCTGAACCACTCTTAACAGATTCTGACACAAAGGCCTCTTTTGTCCCTGCTATGAAAAGCAACATGAATAGATCAGACCCCCCCCTTTCCTTGTGTGGTGCAGTTAATATCCGGGCACATCACACCTGGTGTCTGACTTCTTGGAAACAGGCTAAAAAATCTCGTGCACTGTAATCCCCAACTTGATGAACTGTGATTGAGTGTGTCCTGCAAAGTTGTAGCAGCTTTAGATGTCCCCTGAAAAGAAAGACAGAGTAGGCAAGAATGAGCAAAATGAAACAGAAACATGGTAACAATGCCTTTTCACAATGTGAAATGATGAAAATGTAGTCAGAAGGAACCATTCAAGCCAGAGACTGGGCTCCATCTGTGATCACAGGGCAAGCCTTGCACCCCTCCACCCTTTGAGAAACCAAATGCAGAACTGGCACTGAGCATGGTTGGGGCCTGCGAGCTGGGAGGGCCAGGGCAGGCTTGTTTCTCTCTTCTCTGAGGAGGGCCTGAGGGAGAAGACCCAGCCCGGGGGCGGGGGGGGGGGGGCCTCTCGGTCAGTAGATGGCTTGCTTTTAGAGAGGCTACAGGAAACCACAGTGCAGAGATGCCAGATAAAACACAGGATGCCTAGTTACATTTGAATTTCAGATGAAAAATGAATAATTTTTTAGTAAAGTATGTCCCATGCATGTACGTGCCACCCATGTCCCAAATAATTGCATGGGACATACTTATACTAAAAACAATTATTTGTGGCTTATCTGAAGCTGAAACTTAACTGAGTGTCCTGAAATTTTATTTGCTGAACCTGGCAACCCCAGCTCAGGGCAAAGGAGGCCCCAACAGGCTGTGCTGGTGAGCCTTTCTTAACAGGCCTGTAGGAATCTTATCGGGCTCTCAGCTTCTAGAGCTTTGCAGAGATCAAAGCATACAGTGTTCTTGTGTATGTCTTACTTCTCTCACTCAGTATGATTTTGAGATTCTTCCCCGTTTCTGCCTCTGTCAGTAGTTTGCTGTTTTTTTGTTATTACTGGGTAGTTTTCTATTGAATGAAAGTACCACAGTTTATCTATTTACTGCTTGATGGACCTTCGGGTTATTTTCAGTTCTCAACTGTTATGAATAAAGCTGCTTTGTGTTTCAATGTACAAATTATTTTGTGGACATACGTTTTCATTTCTCTTGGGTGAAACGCTAAGAGTTAAGTTGCTAATGGTAAAGTTTAGCTTTATAAGTAACTGCCAAACAAGTCTTCCAAAATGGTTGTACCATCGTACACTCTTACTAGCTGCCTTAGTCCATTCATGGGGCTATAGCAAGCTATCACAGGCTGGGTAGCTTATAAACAACAGAAATTCATTTCTTGCCGTTCTGGAGGCTGGGAAGCATGATAGAAAGTAAGGGTGGAGCTTCATTTCCCGCCCACATAATTGTCCAGTTTTTCCAGTACCGTTCACTGAAAAGACTCTGCTTTCCCGTGGAATTACATTGGTGTCTTTGTTGACAATTAATTGAGTACGCCTGTGTGCAGCTATTTCTGGGCACATTCTGCTTCTTCGACCATTACATCTGTCTTTATAGCAGTATGGAGACAGGCTGGGACCTGGGACCCTTTGCTGCAGTGTTTGCACCTGGACAAACGTCTCCTCTCCTCAAGCAAAAAATACAAAGAAGTTATGAGGGACTAAAAATAACTGCATGTATACGCAGTTGGGGCAAATTATGGACAAGAAGAGGCGAAAAGATTAAAAAAAAAAACCAACTGTCATTTCTGAGGTGTTGGGAGCAAAAGCAGGGTCCTGAGCATGATTCCTGCACCCAGCACCACCAAGGGGGTGGGCAGATCATCCAAGTCACCCCTCCAGCCAGACCCCCCCCCCCCGCACATCCCCCCTACTCTCACCCCATTTAAGGTACCAGCTAAGCTCCCTGCCCCCTCAGAAAACCAACAAGGCCAACTGTTACTTATTTTAGCTCCCTCGTGCTGGAGCACAAGTCCCATTAAAGCCTTGCCTGAATTTCTCCTCTGGCCTCTTATCAATTTCTACTGATTAAGGAAGGCCAACAACCCTGATTGGTAACAACTGTGCCGTAGCTGGGATTCCACCCCTTTGCCTCCTGCTCAGAAATATGCAACTAAAGGAAGATGACTGAGTCACCTTAGTATAGGGAAAAATCTCTATTTATTTTTCAATGGCCAATACTTGTAAACCTTGGTACTTTCTTGTGAGAAAGTCTGCTTGTGCCCCAGCACCCAGTGCAGATCCCGCTGCTTTGTCTTTTGTGCAACTCAGCACAGCACCGTGACCCTGCGAGGGCTTAATGCTTGTAGGGTAGATGCACAAATAAGCAATTGGCTAATCCTGGGTCCTTCTCAGGCGTGAAAATGTAGGGTCCAAGCAGCTTGTGCTTCTCTTCCCAACTCCATATTCAGTGACGGATGCCATGTTGGTAGCTTGCCATCAGCCATGATGGGAGCATTTACACTATGGAAATTGGCAAGAGCTACAAATTAGGACTTTTTTCCCGAGGAACAGGTTGTTAAACATTTACCAGTGCATCACGGGGCAACTTTACTGCTGGCGGGGAGATAGGGCAGTGGTGGAGACTGCACGTGTGCTGTTATGTGCACTGGGGAGGAGCTCACGATGTCAGGACGCTGGGGACAGACATCTCACTGCTTCGGCCAGACTTATTCAAGTATACTGTTCATGTAAAGGATCATGCCGAGCATTATGATGGAATCTGGCCCCAGAGCAACCTTAGAGCTAATCTCCAGAAAGGACTCCTCTGCAGATGACATCTAATTGGTGGGTGAGGCCAGTGGGAGGATGCTCTGGGACCATGCATCCCAGTCCATGTCTGCCTTCCAGCCACTCATTCACTCCAGCAATTGCAAGCGATAAGGATCCCATTTTCAAAAGTGCTACACCTACTTACTTAGAGGCACACATCCTCAAAAAACGTTGGAAACTTTCCCAACCAGCTGTAGTTCTGTCATTATCCTATAGCATTTGGACTATCTCTTGGGTCTTTCATGCCATCAGAGTAAATTGGCAGCGAGAAACTTATAATCCTCCTTACATGTGTTTCGGGTCAGGAAGGAGTGGTACAGATTTCGTTCTGAGCAGCATTGTGGTATTTCAAGAGAAGTTGCATTTCAGTTTGAATTAAGTTTACATATAAGTGAAAAAGTATATGACACTCCTTACACACAGTATTAACCTTCAGGGAAAGCAGTAGTGATCTGGGACACCGCTCACATAGGAGAATCCAACCTGGAATTTCTTCCCCCTGCATTTTGAGAGTGTCTTGTAAAAAACTCAGAGCACACCATGACGCTTTAGTACTTTCAGTCATAGTTTGTGTTCCCTCTGGTGGGTCTTTCAGTTAAGCTATCTATGGAAAACTATTTGTCTAAGACCTACTACATACAGGCCCTGTGCTAAACAGTTTGCAAAGAGTATGGTTGTATTGGTTACAAAGAGTATGGTTCTTGCCTTCCAGGAGTACAAATCTGTCATGGGAGACCAAGAAGTGAAACGATTACACGGTAGTGTGACAAATGCTTTCCTGAACCTAAAGGGAGATCAGGGAGTCCTTCTGGATGAGGTGCTATTTGGGGTATAAAACGATGAGCAGGACTCATCCTAGAGGATAGGAAAGGGAGGTTGCTTCCGGCAGATGGAAGAGAAAGTGCACAGGGAGAGCCTCGAGCTCTGGGGCCCAGAGCATATGGTGCAGTGGCGGGCACCAAGGATGGGGTTCATGTGTTGTCGACCTCAGAAACTGTGTGCAGCAGGGTGTTGAAATGGAACCACTTTGTTTCTGTTTCAGCTGAGACTCCAAGAAATGGACGCTGTGTTCTAAAGTGGAGTCTGAGGCCCCGTGTTGGAGGTGGTGAAGACAAAAGCTGTTTGTAGGTAAACAACAAGGTCCTACTGTATACTGAACTCTATTCAATACCTTGTAATAACCTATAACCTATAATGGAAAAGAATCTGAAAAGAATATACATAATATATGTAAAACTGAATCACTTTGCTGTATATCTGAAACTAACACACTTTTAATCAACTATACTTCAGTTAAAAAAAATGAAAAATAAAAGTAACAAATCCATTACCTACAACCATAAAGGACATATTTTTAATGAAGACTATATTTTCAAAAAAATACTGAGAATATTGGCATTATTTTCCATTTCTGCAAATCTCTTTCATGCCTTCCTTAAAAGGCAGCTGTATTCTCATACTTGCTTATACATTTAATCTTTTGTAATATGTTGTTTTGATCAAAATATATGAAGAAAAATCTGGCTGCGCACAAACTTGTAGCTGGAGAAAGGATTTGATGGGCACCTGAAAGAGCCTCAGGGACCCAGCTGTTTTTGGACCACATTTTGAGAAGGGCTAATATAGATGTAAGTGCTAAAACCACCTTGTTGCCATAAAAAGTAGATGAGAGGGGAGAGAATGGTTATAATAGTTATGCACCTAAATAATAATTTCTTGTATATGTTCCCATTATCAAGTATTATTTTTAATTTTCTATCATCTGACAGCTAAATCAAGTCCTCCCTCAATTTTGTTGAAAATAAATGATTTGAAATCACACACACAATAAAGACAGAAGCTGTTTTATTACTTTTAATTCTTCGTACACACTGAGGTTACAGAAAAGCCAGCCTAGAGGCAAAGGGAAGATTTCGGGGGGTCGTTGATGTGTTGTGTGTCCCAATCCCATCCCCAAGGGGTGACGGGCAAATATGCATTTTGGGGGGAGGAGAGATGAAGGCCCCACCCTCCCAAGCAGGTGCCTGAGCTGTAGTAGGCATGCGATGGCCAGGAGGAGAACTCTTAAATGAAATCCCATATTTTGATTACGTCACTACACAGGACATTGTCATTCCTGACTGGTATGGGCACTTTTATTGGTTGAAAGTGACCAGAACAGTGATGGGACATGACACAAATTCCATCTCAGGGCAGGGGAAGAATCAGCCTACCAGAGTAATTTGAAGGCACAGTGGAACTCCAAATAAAATTAACAGATTATTGTATCCATGAATTATGCTTCTTCAACATAGTGGTTACAGACCTCTCTAATTTATTTTCCCTGAAAAGGGTCATAGCTTTATATGGACGCCAAGAGGCCTAGGATTCAGAGAGTTTCTAACTGCTGCTGCAGACAGTGGGAGGCCGTTGTGTTGTGGGTCATGATAGGACCAGCTTTGTCATCTCCATGGCTGCCTTTGGGGGCAGGGTGGCCCGTCGATGGGATGGCCCCAAGTCTGGAGGCAGGGAGACGAGTGAGGGGGGCCACTGCAGGAGCACAGGGCTTGTATCTGGGACCATAGAGCTGCCAGCAGATTCCAGAGTGATCCAGAGACTGGATCAGTGGTGATAGAGGCTGCACAGAGGAGGAGGGGATGACTCCCCCCCCCCCCCCCAGAGTTCCGGGTTGACCAGCTTGACGGGTCCTGGTCTTATGACTGAGCCAGGGGAATACGAGGAGGAACAGTTTTTAGGGGGACGATGATTGGCTCAATCCAGGAACTTGAGGTGCATCAAGGAAGGAGTCAATATTGGTTTGATGCTTGGAAAAGAGATCTGGGCTAGATTTGGAAGAAAGTAGAGGTACAAAGTGTAGGCCATTATTTTAAGAAACCTAGAAAGCATGGCAGAAATCTAGAAGACACAATATGGGTTTTATTTTATTTTTAACTGAAGACACTTGGACATCTTTACATCTTTCTCACTCCAAAGGAGAGAAATCTGGTCTGCAGATGGTGGCGAGCAACCAGAGCAGAGGTGGAAGAGACATGTGACCCCCATCAGCCTTGCATCTCAGGGGGCTGGTGTTTCCTGTTTACTGAAATCCCTCCGGATGCCAGTCTTGCTTCCTTTGGGTTCTCTGGATCGTCCTGCACCCATTCTATACATCCTTCATTGATGGAGGCTTAAGTTGAGAGGTTGAGAGGGCTTCGGTTTCTAGCAGCTGAAGGATGTGAGGCAGATACCTTGATCTTCAGGGGCTCTGTCACTCAGACACATTGGGGAATTCATGCCCGTGGTATCATTCCCAGCTCTGAAGTGCCCCTCTGCTGAGTGTCCACAGCCCCTCCTTTTGTCACCCTGCCTAAGAATACAACATTCATGCTTCCCGCTTTATTCACCATCTCCAAACCATAGCAATTCTCAGTGCTTCTACTTGGGTATTTCTTTCGCGCGTGTGCACGCGTCTGTAGGTCCTTGGAACCCTCTGTAGGTGCTGTATTTAAAAAGGGAAGAAGCTAATGAAAATGTTTTACCCCCCATGATAATGGACCCAGGGAGCCACAGGCATATTTCCATGATGATGTTCAAGACATGGTAGTAAAGACACGCACAGTATTAGGATTCCAGAGAGGACTTAGTGCAGGCAAGCAAGTGGACACAATCGATTTCTTTTTTGAGTGTAGTTCAAACCAGTAAAAGGTCAGGACGTTCAGCTGGGCCTGATATTCTACTTCTTCTTCCTTCACAGACACTTTTGTCTTCACCAGTGAGCAGGGAATGAGGGGTGCCGTATGGATTTAGTCTCAGTACAGCAACTGTCCAATGCTCTTTGCATCTCGGTTATAAAACAGGAAGATTTCATGGTATGTAAGATGGGATCGCTTCTCTCTGCGGACGTAAAATAAAACCTCTGGGAATTTATTTTATAGCCGTTATGGGGAGAGTGTATTGTTTTCAATAAATACTTTTGCATTACTAGAAAGAGAAGTCATGATTATTTGTGAAATTATTTGCGTGATTTAGCCTGTTGTGGCCGCAATTCACCTGCCTCAAACACACAGTATGGTGAGAACTGAAAAGCCCCAAGTCTACAGCATGTGGGAAAGGAAGTGAAGTTATGGAGCAGCTGTTCTCTGCCCCCTTTTTCAGCCTGACTGCAGAGGAGGGAGCCATCTTATGACCACAAGGGTTTTGCTTCCTTTTCAGAGATTCATCACATGTGTGACTGCAGAAAATACACAGCAGTGCTTTGTGAATTGCAAAGCACCAAACAACAGAATTTTCTTTCTGACTCTCCGTGGTCCTGTGAGAAACTAGATAACTGGCTAAACGTGCTGAATTTGTGATACGAAGATTGTTTCTCAGTCATAGGTAAAATGGGGACTTTGATGACTGGCATGTTCTTGAGGGGCCCCAGCCTCCTTCAGGGCTCGTTCTGGAAGGATGTCTTCTCAGCTCCGACCCACAGAGGACTCTTGGCTTCAGGGGCCAGTGAAGACTCTGCTCTGTCTCTCTCCATCAGTCTTCCCCTGCACAAGGGCAGGGCCTATTCCATCTGGCTATGTTAATACACAGCTGCTTTTCCACTACAAATTTAATAAAGCATGTGCTCAGTTCTTGGTGGTTACGGTGAGAAATTAGATTGAAGGTAGTAAAAGCGTCCTGCGAGGTTTATGGATTTTTATAAAATGTAAAGATGGGTGGACGTCCATTCACCCTGGAGCTGGCACTCTGGCCGCCAGCTTGGCCACACTCCTGAGATCTCTGCAAGGATGATTTTAGAAAATGAGGAAAACATATTAGAGTACAAAGAAGGAAATAAAAATCACCCAGAGCCTCTCAGCACAGATGATGACTAGTCACAAATATTAACCTTCGTTTTTGTTTTTAACTTATTTCAAATCATACACCATAAAGGTCTAAGCGCAATCACTGAAGTTCAGGTCCCAAGTAAGAGATGCTCTGAAGAGAAGCAATTTGTCCCTAGGCTTATCTGCAAAAACATACATCTTCCTGGTCCAGAAAGAATAAGCTCCAAAAATATATGATCAGAATTTTTTTAGACTTACCCACAAGTTTATTACTTTCTTTGCTCTTTTTTTTCTTTTTTTAAAACAACTTTTTATTTTATATTGGAGTCTAGTTGATTCGCAATGCTGTGTTAGTGTCAGGTGTACAGCGAAGTGATTCAGTTATACATATACATGGATCTATGCTTTTTCAAATTCTTTTCCCAATTACATCATTACAGAATATCGAGCAGAGTTCCCTGTGCTATACAGTAGGTCCTTCTTGTTGGTTATCCATTTTAAATATAGCCCTGTGTACATGTCGGTCCCAAAGCCCCTAACTATCCCTCCCCCCAACCTTTCCCCTCTGGTAACCATAAGCTCGTTCTCTAAGTCTGTGAGTCTGTTTCTGTTTTGTAAATAAGTTTATTTGTATTATTTTGCTCATCCTTTCTTCTTGAGTATCAGATCTTTTTTTGCCTGAGCTCATTTTATATATTCAAGAAGTAGAACCTTTAAAGAAGTTCCTTTAAGGAAGGTTTGTTGGTGAAAAACTCAACTTTTGATAGTACAAAAGATGAATTTTTGACAGTGTGTGTATATATATATATATATATATATATATATATATATATATATATATATATGGTTGATATTTTATTGTCAAATGCTTTTTGGGAAATGAATACTTGAAACTAATTTTTATTGTTTAAAATAAAAAATTTTAATTCTGTAGTGGTTTACAATTTTCAAAAGTTTCACACATATGATTTCATATAATCCTATAGTAATCCTTTTTTTTAATCCCTTAGCCCTATATTGCCCCTCCCTCCTTTTATCACCCCACTGGTAACAACTAGTTTGTCCTCTGTATCTGTGAGTCTGCTTTTTTGTTATATTCACTAGTTTGTTGTATTTTTTAGATTCCACCTATAAGTGATATCATACAGTATTTGTCTTTCTCTGTCTGACTTGTTTCACTTAGCATAATGCTCTCCAAGTCCATCTATGTTGCTATAAATGGAAACATTTCATTCTTTTTACGGCTGAGTAGAGACTAAATTTAAAATTAAGTGTATCTCTTGGGGTGATGAAAATGTTCTGAAATTGGATTTTGGTGGTGGTTGTACAACAATAAATATACTAGAAAGCACTTAAACAGTTGAACTTTATAGTGTGTGGCTACAAAAGGTTTTTTATTTTGCACTCATTCTTAACAGATAATTATCCTGAGCTGACAATTCTAAATCGAGAGTTCTAGATTGATCATGGTAAAGAAATTATCTCACTGACTTCTAACTTCCATTATTATCGCTGAGAAGTCAGATTTCAGTCTGATTGCCATTCTTTTGTGGTACTCTGTCTGTTTTTGAGGGTTGCTTCTGAGAGCTCTTTCATGTTTAGTGCTCTGAAATTTAAAAATAATATATCTGGGTGTTGAGCTCTTTCTGAGTATTCTGCTTGAGAATTGTTGTGTTTCCTGAATCTGAGGATTTGTGTCTTTCATCATTTCTGGAAAATTCGGAACTATTTTTCCTGATTATTGTGTCATCCTCATTCTCTTCTGTCTCTCCTTCTGGAATTTCCATAAGATATCTTAGACATTCATGTTAGCCCTTCATATCTTTTCATTTCTCATTCCCATTTCCATGTCTTCATTTTTCTACATTCTTATTTTCTTTTCTCTCCCCCCAAATTTTAATACCTGTGTCTGCAGGTTTGGATTTGCTGTTTGTTTTTTCTGCTCATTCAGCATTCCTGGTCCCTTGTCTGCTCATGTATTCTGTGATTTTTCTGAGTTTCTTTTGGTTGTGAGCTCATGATCAGTGGTCTTCATCTCCGGGAACTCTTTGAGGCCTGGCTTGAGAGCATTGTCTTCCAGAGAGACTTGTGTTTACTTCAGTCTGGCTCCTGCGTGAAGTTCTACTTCAAACTAACTTCTCAGCCAAGGTGTTTTTGGACCACAAAAGTGGGATGAAGTCAGCCCCCAAACTCACATAAGTCTGGCCTGTTATTATGAATCCCGGGGAGTATTTTCTCTCCCTCTAAGCAGGACCAAGAAGACCAAGAGGATAAGATTCTTCACCATCTCCCTAACTGACCTCCCCACGGAGGGTGTGGTGCTGTGTGTGGAGGTCCCTGACCTGACCCCTTGGCTACTGTCCCATGTTTTTGAGCAAACCAATCCAGCAAAAGGAAGCAGAGAGGACACTGCATACCTCTGGATGGAGCCATCATTCCACTTGGGAAAGGAGCTCCATGTGACACATGCACAGAGAGGCTGGAGAGTAGTATCTGAGGAGACTTGCAGACGTTGGCTTTTTTCTGACATAACGGCCAATAAAGATTCACATCGGCACAGTTCAGTATTTATTTAATTGTGAGTTATACTTACTGGATGAGTTTCTTGCCAATTAGCTCATTTACAGGTATCTAAAGAGGCCGTATTACCATTTTGGAGTATATGGCCTCAAGACAGACAGGAAGGGCACACGTAGGCTATTCTTAAAACTCTAACTTGACCAGCTTTGGGTCATCAATTAGAGTCGTTTAATTCAATAGAGAACCTTAATTATCTTAGTTCAACTTTGGAAGGAAATATGAGACAGCTTTAGTGAGTTAGTAAGAGCCCATGACAAATTTTGATAAACTCTGTTTATCTGAAATAAGTTCTTCTCTTTTGCAGTAAGATTGAGTTGAGATGCTTTTGAAAGGCTGAGGTGTTTCTGCCCCTGATCTCTCTGTCTCTGGGAGGTTGGTCTGAGCCCAGGACTTCCATGGAGCAATTCTCTCCTCCTGTTCTAGCTCTGCCTGCTCCAGGCTTCATTCTTAACCCTGACCCCACCCTTTAGGCCTGAAGGGCTGCAGAAAGGGGGTGCTTCCACCTTTGCTGGCCCCCGTATGCTTCACAATCCCTGGTTGGTGTCTGTAAACCTGTCCATCATCCTTTCTGGGTCCCTGTCATTCACCCCTTCTCGGCGTGCCATCTGTCCCTTGCTGTTGCCTGGAGGATGATTTCAGGTACCCTGTATCCCTCCTTAACGGGCAGAAGGCTCCCATCTTCGGGGTCCCCACACACAGCACACTGGAGGGTCTATCCCGCCCAAGGGCTCTTTTCCGTGAGGTGTCTCTACCAACTGTTGGGTCTGGATCCCAGGAGAGGCATGTTGCCAGTAGGTTTCAAAAGGATTTAGTTTTTAACTAAATCATAATGGAGTGAAGATGCTCATCAAGGCAGCATCCTCCTCCCTTGGCTGCAGTTCTGGGCATGAGAACAGGAGCAAGTTCACAGCTGGTGCCGGGAGATTGGTGTACGGTGCATGCCCAGCCTATGCCGCAGCTGGGGGGCAGCAAGCCAACACTTGAGTGCCTGCAGAGCTGTGGCAGGTACATGTTATTGTGGTGCGTGCCCGGTACATCCCTGGAGAGTGCATTTTGAATGTGGACATTATGTCTTGTGTTCAGCAGAAGACAATTGGATGCGAACCATGGATCAATCCACTTATTTCCAGAGAGCCAGAGGACTGATGGGTAAATAGTGTTTGAAAATCATCAGTTTCTCTAATGTGACTGAGGACATTTGCACCTGACTCGCGTCCCTGATCTAATCTTGTGTGCTGTGACTGTGATGAAGAGGACAGACAGAGCTCTGTCTACCGGGGATGCTCATTAGGCTTTTGACAAGGGCACCCTGAAAGTAGATAATCACGGGCTCCAGCTCTGCAGCAGGCAGCCAAGCCACAGTAGTGTGGATTCTTGCTTCGTACCCTGTCCTTACCCATCCCCACGGTCACCAGAGGGCCTGGCTTTCCTCAGGCAGGGTGTGCAGTGTGGGAAGTGCCGGGGAGAAATCGATAACATCCTTCCTCATGTCTATAGCTGGGGTGGAATGGGCCGGAACGCTGGAGCAGGAACACTGCTTTGCCAGGCGAGGTCCCAGGGGGAGATTTGGGGGTGGGTGGGCATCCTGGGGCCCACACGTCTGCCAGGCCAGTGTGCTGACCTGCTGAGCTTGGTTAGAGACAACGTCTAAGTTTCCAGTGGTTCAGCTACAACTGGTGAGTCAACGTTCTTCGTGTCATCGGGCAGCAAAATACAGGTTGATTGATGGCATTACCTTTCGAGGAAATCCATGCCCGGGGGACTACTTAGTTTTGTTTCAGGCCAGTGCCACACTCGCAGGGTGAGGCGCAGCCCTACACCAGCTCCAGGCAAGGCAGGGTTCTCTCAGAGCAAGTGAGTCAGTCTCCCTAACCCAGGCCAGAGACTGAATAGCTGGGCAAGGCTTTGGGCAAAGCACGGTGCCTCTCTGAGTATTAATATACCCATCTGTAAAATGGGTATATTAATACTTTTTGTGGGGATGTTACCGGGGTTCAGAGATAAATAAAAAGTCTCTGTCAGAGAGCTGATGCTCACTAAAGATTTACCTATTATTGCCATCATACTTTTATTGTTAAAATAAAGCCATTCCACATCATGTCCATCCGTATCTGGTGCTCCTAGCCTCTTATTACTAAGCCTCACCCGTTTTGGAGGCACAGTCTTCTTCCCCATGGGTGTTCCCACCTTGGTTTCCCGGGTCCCTCAGCACTGGAGATGCACCTGCCCTCAGCGCCTTCTTTCACAGGGCACCATCCGCCTCTGCATCTCACATCCCCCTTGAGGGCTGATCTCAGAGAGGCCTGGGTAGCATGATGAGGGGCTGCCTGACTCATACCCCGCTTCTCCTTCATCCTCAGAGCATCAGGGCTTCTCACCCAGGCCCCGCCAGGAGGCTGACTTTTCATGCCCCAGAGCCCTCGTGCCCCTCCCCCTGGCCAGGGGAAGCCCCTTGACCAGGTGTCTAGGAACCCCACCATGACTTTGAGCTGACGGTGGCTGCCTGCAAGGCCAGCCGTGTGGCCGCAGGAAAGAAAATGTGCTTCTGGCTTCCCACGGGGAACTCAGAAAGCTTTTTCCCATGGAATTCTGAGGCCTCAGACCCAGATGTGCTGTCGTGCCCTGACAGGAGGGGGCCGTGCTGCCAGCTCCCTCCCCAGGTGCACCGTCTCTGGAAGAAGAATGGGATCAGGCACCCCCTTTCATACACTAACAGACCCCAAAGTCAACACGGGTTGTATGGGGACTATCCGCCTGTTCCCTGCCCCTGCCACCTCAATGCACAGAATGATGGCTTCTGAAAGGCAGAATGGAATGTTTCCAAACAACAAAATATATTTTAGGCTGTTTGAAATCATGTACAGTACTTCTCATTTTCAGTGTCGGCCAGCAGAGATTTATATTTTAGCCCAGACCTCCAAGACCTCCATCTGCTTGGGTGCCTGGGGCCCTGGTTCTCTGATTCCAGCAGCTGGAACTTTGAGGGAGGCTGGGCCCCATCCCGCCTCTGAGCCAGCCAGCCCTGTCCAGGGGATCAGGGAGGCCACAGCCGTGGCTCAGAGGCCCAGCGCCTGGTCTGGCTGCTGGTCTAATCCTTCAGTGGGACTCAGGTACCCGTGTTTGGACTCTGGCTTTGCTCCTAACCCTCAGGCTCCCTTCTTCCGCATTTTAGAAACTGAAGCATGGTCTCCTCACCCTGTGGGACTTTCGGCAGGGTCTCCGGTCCGCTACCTTGATTCAGAGTATTTACATTTTTGTGGGGAAGACTCAAGGTTTCCCCAGGCGCACTGGGGATGATCTTTTCAGATGTAAACGGGCTTTGTGAAACCCTGAGGGAGATGTGAAGCAGAGGAGACCTCCCTGGTAGGGGCCTCTGGCTGAAGACTCGTGTCCACGTGGGTGTGTGTGAGGGCAGCAGGAGGGGACAAAGGCTGGGGAGAGAAAAAGGACCGTTTCCACCTGCCTGTCATTGATCTACAGTTCATTTAACACATTTCTATTTTACGTGGTGAACAACTGAGAAAATTAGTAAAATCAGAACTAAGGGAACATATTAACATGGGCTCCAGCACCCAAAGAAAACCCCCTGTAGAGTTGTGGTGTATTTCCTTCCAGTCTTTTCCTCCTTTGTTTTATTCAGTGCATCGTACTGTTCGCCATGGGCTGTGGTAACCCCAGAACGACTTCTCCTTTGGAGAGGATTTTTATTTGGAAAATATGTAAATGTCTCTGCTATTGTTGAAAAATTAGAAGAGATAAACTGTGATGACACCATGAGGTGTGTTTGTCTACAAAGGGTCTATGTACCAAGATGTGGGTGCGGTGACCGGACGGGGTGGGGTAACAGAGCCGTAGAACTAAGGGTCCCGGAGCTGGAAGCAGAGGGGCCACGGCAATGTCCACAGGACTTCATGCCGGCCGCTTGCACAGGATCCTCCCTTCCCGGGCCCCCGGCGAGGCTCCTGGTATCAAATTGTTTGGGACATTTGTAGAAGGAACACATTTTAACCGCCAGCAGGTAATGCATGTCTCTTCCCATTCTGATTTCAAGTGCCCCTTTGGCACTTTCCCGGTGGTTGGGGGTCTGGAGTGGCACAGGTGTGTTTATTTAGTCATAATTCTCTTTTAAAGAGAGCTCTGCCTGAGGTGGAAAGACCAAGACATGGAGAAGCCAATGACAAAGAGTCAGAACAGCAAGAAAACAGATTCCTGAGGGTCTCAGTCAAGGAGAAGCTGGAAAATGACCCCGCTGCTCAGAGCAGAACCCCAAGTTCAATAAATTGAGGCACGGATAGTGAAGCACCTGGTTAAAATCTGAGGTGGAGAGGAAACTCGTCATTCTTGGTCATGTTTGAGAGTATTTAGATGGCCCAGTCCATGAAACATGGCTGGTCTGAGGCCTGAAGAACTGGCTCTGCAGGTGGGGAATGGGAGCCCCCCACCCCCACCCCGTGCCTCCCCCCACCCACCCTGGCTTGTGTTCAGATGCTGGGCTCGTGGAGAGAGGAAGTTTGGTTTGTGGGCATCTGATACAGCAAAGGGAGGAGGAAGTGTCTCAAGAAATACAGACTTCAGAAGAAAGTGTTTTCTTTGGTGATATGTTAATTATTTCATCTCAACTTGTTCTAGCCATTTTGGGGACTTTGTCCTGCATTGTTATTCCATTAATGTGGGCCTTTGCTTAGAAAGTTCTAAACAATGGTCTCTGTACCATTGTTAGATAGGGTCCAGGACAGAGACTCACAGAGTGTTTTTGTTTCTGGGGGCAGGACACAGTGTCCTGAGGAGCAGTGCTGAGTCACGGCTGGGAGTCCATGGTGGATTTAAGCTTCAGTGGGACTTAATCTCCAGGTGGTTTGAAAAAGCTCCCAGGTGGTTGTGATACCTGCTCCCTTTCCCTTCCTCCATGCTGGGAAGAAAGGTGATTAAGACACATTCCTTTACCTTGGAGGGGTTATTAACCATTTGTGCATTTTACCTAAATAAAGTGAAGTATGATTGAGGCCTGTGCCCACAGATCTAGGTAAAAGGTCTCTGGATCCTTGAGGGAATGATGAATCCTTAAGGGAGGGATCAGGGAAGTCATCATGGGGAGCAAGGTGGGTGTATTGAGCAGGGTCCAGACGGGAGAGAGAAACCACAGGCAACTTGAACAGGGGAGGTCTAATGTAAAGAATTATTAACAATAACAGAGGATCGAGTAAGGAGAGATGAATAGTAAGAAGTAAAGAGAACTCTAAAGAAGGTACGATTGGCAGATATAAAGAGCAGCCATGACCCCCAGGGCTGGGACCCAGACCTCACTGAAGAGGGCACAGCCGGGGCTCCATGGTGGCAGAGATGTTGCTATGGTGATGCCCCATCAGGACTTACCAGAACCCTGTGCTCTAGGGTTCTGGAGAAAGCTGTTCATGAGGAAGTGTCTCATCAGAGGTTACCCAGGTTTTGTACCAAAAAACCAGCAGGTTTCTGCTAAAAACCACCCAGGGGTGCTGGGGGAAGCTGCTGGCTGCACCCAAACTAGGAAGCAAAACACTTCCTCCTGCCTCCTTCGGGCTCCCTCATGGCCCTTCTGCCCACAAAGCTGAACATCAGGCTAACTGGCAAAGAAAAAATGTTAAAAGGGGTCCTATCCATTTTCACAGGACAAGCAAAAAGGCTGAATCTATAGCTGGGAGGCAATAAATAAATGAGCATTACAATAGGGTCTCACTGAGTGTCATGTTTGGAAGGGGCTTTAAAAGTCCTATTGAATCCAAATGCTCACATCCCCAGCGTGGCGTTGCCAAGCTTATGAGTCATCCATGGCAAGGCAGTTGACCGACATCTGAGATGGTCAGGCAGTCCCTCCACATACTGAGCTCAGCATCCATCACTGGTTCTGATTCTGGAGATAATTATCTTCCATCTTCCACTTGACAGCTCTTGAAATACATGAACCTGATCCTTCTGCTTTGCTCCTTCTCCAAGTCTTCTGCCTCTTGTAAACTACACATCCTTATGACCTCCCTGACATTCACAATCTTTTCACTCTACCAGGCATGAGACTGGGTAATTTCTCCACACAAATGTCTGTTCCAGATGTGCCCTGCTCGTGCGAGAAGAAGCAGGACCGTTTCATTCATAAATGACCCCGTCTCCTTGGCCAAAGTGGTTGCCCTAAGGGGTAATTCCTGATCCACATCAGAAATGGGACTTTTCAAGCTGGTGTTAGAAAAGAGAGGTCTCTCTTCACACCTGGTGATGAAGCTAAGAAGTTATTGACTGGAAAAGCAGCCTTCCACCCTGATTCCAGCCTGGGAGGAAGCATCCAAGAAGAGTGAGAAGCAGAGATGGGAAACGGAAAAGTGTCCCGGTGTCACTGGAACCCCTGGTTCCTGCCATCTCTGAGCCCAGTTCTGGCCCCTCTTTGCCTTGGTTTGGTTACATGAGCCAATACATTTTTCTTTTTTACTTAAACTAGTTCAAGCTGGGTTCCTGGCAATTACCAACAAAGAATAACAACTGCAGCCCTCCTGACTTTTAAAGAAAAAAAGATGTAGGAGGGCCATTGGTTCACTTCTTTGATAAGGTTGCTGTAGAAGTGAACCTAACCTTCAACAGAAACTCTAGAAATTAGTTGTTAATGATTTGTAAGGA
The DNA here is from genome assembly GCA_004363435.1 of Platanista minor. Lineage (NCBI taxonomy): Eukaryota > Metazoa > Chordata > Mammalia > Artiodactyla > Platanistidae > Platanista > Platanista minor. Next base: position 9,244 of record RJWK010018062.1, on the reverse strand, counting down.
AAGTGTATTAGAAAGTAGGCTCTGGCTCCGCCCATTTTCTTCCTTTTCATTCCTGAACAATACATTCCTAAATTGATTAGGTGGGGCCCACATGGAAGCCATGGAGGCTCAGACTAGTGGGAGGAAGACATTCTCACAGGGCAGCCCTGCAGGAGGTCTCGGGGCCCAGACATGGTGAAGAGGACATCCAACCCCAGAGGAAGAAGGGGTGACAAGGCCCCCTAAGATGTCCACGTCCCGCACACCTGTTGAATGTTACCTGTGCACCAGGGACTGTGTAGATGTGATTAATTAAGGATCTTGTGACGGGGAGGTGATCCTCGATTCCCCATGTGGGCCCAGTGTCACCACAAGATCCTTGTAAGAGAGATGCAGGAGGTTGGAGTCGGGAGTAGGAGATGGGGGGATGGAAGCAGAGGTTGGAGTGATGCGAGGAAGGGGCCTGAGCCAAGGCGTGCAGGAACCCTCTGGAGCATGTCACTCCTGAAGCTGCCAGAAAGAAAGAAGCCCCCAGGGCACGCTGACTGTAGACTTAACAATGTCCAGAATTGTAAAAAAATAATTTTTGGTTTTTTTAAGCACAAAGTTTATGGTAAATTGTTACAGCAGCAATAAGAGACTAGTATAAAGGGAATGATGACTAAATAACTATTGGATTGGAATTAGAAGAGTTGGTGTTAGAGCCAATTATTTTATATATTTATATATATGTATATAAATATTTTGATGTGCATGTATGTCTGTATAGGCGTGTGTGTGTGGGTATGCATACATATGTATGTCTTGACTGACAACTGATGGAGCCGGGGAGTTGCAATACCATGATAAGCACATTTTGCACCTAGATTTTGTCTTCTAAATACCATTTTCCACTAAGGCTTCTTGGAAAGCCAATTCCAGGCTGGGTTAGAGGAAGTCCAAGATGAGCCTGCCATCTTTTTGTGCCTGAAAACAAGAAGTGTTCAAAGAATGATAGGGATATATAAAAAGAACACAGAAGCCAGCTCCCACTGCTTAAATCAGGGACAATTAGCTGCAAAATAAATGCTGAGAGCAATGGACTATAACTCACAGAGAGGAAACCACAAATTCATATAGATATAAATAAATCAATGAATAAACCAGAAGTTTGAGGAAGAATGAGATATCTGCATAGATTCAAAGTCTGTCCCCTCAAAATTATGTAGGAGAAAAGAGTAAGACAGTGGACATGTCTGACAGACATTTCCTGAATCAAGGGATCAAAGTGAACACTGTCAGTACTGTAATGGAACCAATGAACGTTGTTCACCACCTGATGGGCTGCAGTGAGACCACACCCTCATTTCTGTACGATTCCTGCCCAAAATGCATAACCTGAATGTAATCACAAGGAACCATCAGACAAACCCAAATGTAAGGACAGTCTACAAGGCTGACAAGGAAAGAGGTATAACGACTTAGGGTAACACACGATTCAGAGGCTCCTTTCTCTACCCAAGACGCTGTTCGGAAAATTGGCAAAACACGCATGGGCTCTGGAGACTTAGAGGCAGGACTGTCTTGATGTTACTTTTCTGAATTTGGTGGCTGCCCTGGGTTAAAGAAGGAGAGTATCCCTGTTTGTGAGAAATGCACATTAAGTATTTAGGGGGTGATAGGGCATCATGTCAGCAGCTCAGTCTCAAATGGTTCAGGGAAAGAAGAGTCTTTGTTCTCTACTTGAAATTTTTCTGTAAGTTTATAATTATTTAAAAATAAAAAGGAAAGAGGAAGGAAGGGAAGAAGGAAAGAAGGAGGGAGAAAGGAAGGAAGGGTCTCCCACTCTAATTTGACCTCATATGGTGTTTTAAGATCTGTAGAGGCATTTTCAAACATACGTGGAAATGAAAATATATAACCCTATTAGCATATATAAAATTTGTAATCTTAAAACTCATATCAGCTGAAATAATTTTATTAGCTATACTCAGATATTTCTTCTTTGTCTTCAGGTTTAGATATTTTTGAGCTGAAATCGTTTTTAGGCTTTGAAGCTAAAATCTTTATATTGAAGTTTGTGGAATGTGAAATCACAATACTTCAGAATGTTGCCAAAGTTTCAGAAAAACGAGACTTAGGTTTGACCTGATGTGCTTGGTATCTCATTAGGCCTTTCATGCTTTGATATACTCTCCTGGCAGAAGTTTCCTGGTCTCACTCAGAGATAAGAAAACATTCTCTTCTGTGTCAAACTTTACAGTGAAGTAAAAGTAGAGAAAGCAACGCTTCACTCAGAATTTTCTATTCAAGTTATTTTTTTTTCTTTTCTTAAACTTTAAAAGCTAAGAATGAAAAATTTCAAATATGGAGAACAACAAGTAATATAAAGTATTTCAATGTGCCCACCAATAAGATCTAACAAATGAGAGTATTTTGCCTAAAGGAATAAAAACATTATAGAGACAGTGTATGTGCTCCAGCTTCCCACTCCGTCCTACTTCTCTTTCTCTCCTCAGAGACAACCATTGTCTTCAGGTTGGTGTATATCCTTTCTTCCATCTAAGTAGGCTTTTACTATAGTTCCCCAAACAATATATACTTTTCTTTGAGTGCTTTAAAATTTTATATAAATAATATCACTTTATATACATTCCACAGTGTGCATTTTTTATTGAGGTAAAATTTAATGAAAATCACAGACCTTAAGCATACAGTTTGATGAGATTTGATAAATATATACATTCATGTAACCACTAGCCCAATCAAGATATAGAACATGGCCATTCACCCCAGAAAATTCCCTTCCAGTCAATCCCCACCCCAATAGACAACAACTATTTGATTTCTACCATGATACAGTAAATATCATTGTTCTTAAACTTTGCTAATTGCTATGGGACCTTTGCTGAATATCAGTTGATTGTGCATGTGTGTCTATTTTTGGACTGTTTAGTTCCCTTGATCTATTTGTCTATCATGCCAATACCACACTAGACTGATCACCATAGTTTTATATTAAGTCATGAAATCACAAAATATGAGTCCTCCAACATTCTTTCATTTCAAGATAGTTTTAGATATGGTTAGGTCTTTTCAATTTCCATAAAAATGTAAAAGTCAACCTGCAAATATCTACTAAAGAATCATCTGGGATTTTGGTTAGGACTACACTGAATCTACACACCAATCTGGGAAGAATTCATGTATTAACAGTATTGAGTCTCCCAATCCATGAGCATGGTATACCTCTCATTTAATTTCTCTCACTGCTGCTTTTGTTGTTTTCAGTGTAGAGGTCTCACAAATCTTTTGTTAAATTTGTTGCTATGTAGTAAATGTTTTTTGACGTTACTGTAAAGAAAATTTTCAATTTTATTTTCTAATTGTTTGCTGCTGATGTATAGAAATACGATTGACTTTTCTATACTAACTTTGTATTCTGTGGTGTTTCTAAATTCACTGATTAGTTCTTGAATTTGTTTTGTAGATGAATCAGGATTTTCGATATAAATAATCATGTCAACTGCCAACAAAAGAAGTTTTACATCTTGTTTCCCCAATCCATTGCCTTTATTTCTTTTTTTTTTTTTCCTTATTGGCACTAGCTAGGACCATCAGTACGATGTTGAAAGGAGATGGTAAAAGTAGATATCTTTGCCTTGTTCTCAATTTTAGATGTAAAGTGTTCAATTTTTCACCATTAAGTATACTGTTAACTCTTAAGTATTCACACATGCCCCATATCAAGTTTGTATATGTCCTATATCAAACTGAGGAATTAAATCAAATCCAAATCATCTTATTTTCAGATTGCTGAAAGTTGTTATCACAAATTGATTTGGAATGTTTTCAAATGCTTTATTTTATTAATTTAGTAAATTAAATTATACTGATTTTCAAATGTTAAACCAGCCTTGCATTTCAAGGATAAACCCCACTTAGTCATGATAACTATATTGTTGTATTTGATTTGCTTTTTAAAGGATTTCATGTCTATGTTCATGAGGGATATTGGTCTATAATATCCTTTTCTGCTAATGTCAGGTTATTTCTAATTTGGGGTTCTTATAAACAGTCCTGTTATAAGCATTCTGGCATATCTTTTGCTGCAACATTGCACCTTTAAGTTGGGTATATACCTTACAATGTACTTTCTGAGTCAGAGGGTATATGTATGCTTAATTTTAGTAAATCCTGCCTAACTGGTTGTGGCAATTTGCACGTCCACCATCAGGGCACAGTGTGTCACTGGAAGTGTGGGGTGTGAGCTATTTGCTACTAGTCTGCAAAGAGGTAGGTCCAGAAATTGAGGGTGAGCATTTAGACACTTTTATAGAAATGCGCCATTGCTGTGGCATACAAATCCACAGTCAGCAGCCTTGTGTGACAGTGAAGACAGACACTGCAGATGTCACACTTGCATGATGAAGCCCAGGTAGCAGGAGCTCCATACTAGTTCTTCTCAGTGGCACAATGTTTTGGTCTGAAATGCACTGGAAATTGAAAAAGAAGAAAGAATGCTGGTCCTTCACCACGTAGTTTAAGAAGCATTGGTGTGTGAGAATTCTGGTGGTTCCACACCTTTGCTAACATTCAGTCATTTTCATTTTATTCTTTCTGGTGGGTGTCCAGTTATCTGGCCCTGTGATTTTAATTTGTATTTTTCCCATGACTAAGGAAGTCGTACACTTTTCACGTGTGTATTAGTCATCTGTAGATGCTTTTGTGTGAAGTACCTATTCAAGTCTTCTGTCCACTTTCAAGGTTTATGTGTTTTTTTTTATTGACGTATAGTTGATTTACAATATCCTGTTAGTTTCAGGTGTACAGCACAGCAATTCATAAGTATATGTGTAGATAGATAGATAGATAGATAGATAGATAGATAGATACACACATATATATTCTTTTTCAGATTCTTTTCCCTTATAGGTTATTACAAGATCCTGAGTATAGTTCCCTGTGCTATACAGTGGTCCATGCTGGTTATCTATTTTATATATAGTAGTGTGTATATGTTAATCTCAAACTCCTAATTCAAGGTTTATGTTTTAACTTTCCCCAAAGCACTTAACCTGGGCTCTTTCCTAAATACCACCCTCGCCCCCACCCCCCAGCCCCGATCCCCCATTTCTACGAGGCAGAAGGTGAGCAAAATATGGGACGGCTGAAAGCCTGATTTAAAAGTGAGATTTTTCCGAGTTGATTCAGGTAATATTTATGAGCACCTACCATGGGCCAAGCGCTGAATGTGACCACAGGAATACTGCACTGAAACAAAACAGCCACATTCTTGCCCTGTGGCAATTTACACTCTAGTGGGGAGAAGACAAACAAGAAACTGATGACTTTGGTTGGTGATTAACTGTTATGAAGAAAACAGGATAATGACAGAGTAACTGGGATGGGAGGATTCTTTGGCTAGAGTGGTGAAATTTTCTCTAAAGCAATTTTATTCAAGCCTGAAACAGGATAGTGAGAAGAAGGCAGCCATATAACCATTATTGGAAAGAGCATATTCCAAGAAGAGAAAATGTCAGGTGAGAAGGGCCTGGCATAGAAACAAGTTGGTCTGAGTTTTGACTAGAGACGACTCTCTTATTTGGGTCAAACTTGATACAATAGACGCCACAGATGCCCAGTGCGGTGGACACTGGTGGTGCTGCTCTCAGTTCCCCTTGACCCCTTTCTAGTCCTGTGCACCCCTCCCCAACCCTTGATGTGGGTTTACTGCCCAGGCTTGAGACTGGGTGAGTCTCTGAGAGACTGGCCTTGGGTTACTGGAGTAGCTTTGCCCACACGGGTTGAGAACGGGGAGTATCTTGGGGTTACATTACCCCACCCATCACCCAGCAGCCCTAATCCACTGGTTGAAGGATATAGGAGCACAAAAGCCAGCTCCCTTGCCTGGAGTTGGGACAAATTAGGGTGTAATTTAGGCTTCAGAGAGACATGAGGGGTCAGGCTGCAGCTGAGACTTAGCTAGAAATTGCACCTCTGGTTGTCTTTCCCCCTATCCTTGCCAGGTTCTTCTGGAAGCACATCCTTAATACAACAGTTGCCCTGAATTCTTACCTGAGAGTCTGTTTTTAGGGAACCAACTTAACACACCCTGATATATGTTTTACAATGTTTTTTTCCGTTTTAACAGTATGTCTTTCTGTGGTCCAGGTAATAGCATGTGCTATGAAGCTGGGCAAACCCAGGTTTGAATCCCACTTCTATTCACTGACAGTTATCCAGAGCAGTTTGCCCACTCTCTCTGGGCCTTAGTTTCCTCAGTTAGAAAAGTGGGACAAAACTAGAGACATTTTAGGTTGATGGCTGCTATGAAGATTAACTGAAAGAACGCAGCACTTAGCACAGAGCCCGGCAAAAGTTCTACCCTCAGAGCTATTGTGCAAACTTTCCAAACTTTATGAAAGAGCTCATAAAATGTGGCAAGACTTGGGTTGTATATCTTCAAAAATGCTCTGTGTCACCAGAATTTGGCCGGGGCCAGGGGAGGAGGAGGAGGGAGAGAACTAGCCTTTCTGGCACCTGCGAGGTGCCTCTAACCTTTTCATTAAATCCTGAGAGGCACCTGCCGGGAACAGAACATTCTATTATAATTATTTTAAAGACCCGAACCTAAGATTCCGAAGAGGTTGGTTGTCTAAGGAGATACGATGTATAAGTCAGGTTCCAAATCAGGCCTGTTTGGATGGAGCCCAGGCTGGGACCCCCATCCCCTTGTGGGCAGGGCTCTGTCTTTCCTTCCAGGTACTTCCCCCACAGAAGGCATTGGTATCTGTTATTCGAGGTGGGGGATGTCCAGTCCTGGATGAGATGACTCCCACCAGGCCAAGATGTCTACTGGCTGGCTCTAGGAATCCATAACACCTTGTGTGATGCTCCGTGGAACACCCGCCCTTGGGCAGAGCCAGTCTTCAGCCCTTGGGCCGATGATGCAGGTGAGCTGGGCCCACATTTGCAGTTGTCAGAGTCCATGCTCTCTCCAGCCTAACTGTGCTCCCCTGGAGCCCTCAGCCCGCCAGCCACAACTCTGGCCCTCCAGGATCCCTCTGAAAGTGAGGTGGGGTTTCAAGGCAGGAGGATGATGGTGCCACATCTGCAGGCAAATCAGAGCCCAGAGGCAACAGCCTGCTCTGCGGAGTCTAAAATCCCAGGTGCAGATTATAGACAGGGAAGGGGGGGCGGGGGGGGGTGGGCTTGGCTGAAAATCCCTTCACCGCCCCTGGTGCACTACATAGTCAGGGCGAGCAAAACAGGTCCAGGAACTATGAATTCTGGGTCAGCTGGGACAGCGACCCATTCCTGCCTTCTCAGTTTCCCACTGGGGGTGAACCAAACTCATTCCTCTGAGACTAACCCTCCCTTTCAAATGCAATCCTTCCACCAGCTGGGGCAGACTTCCAGACGTTCCAAGAGACATTTTAGGTCCTGGGGTGATGGAATCTTGCTCCCTTACAGAACATTGGCTTACTTACCCTCTCAGTTCCCCCAGGACTGGGTTCTACGTCAGGGGTGGGGAGACCCAGGCAGAACGCAGACGGCGGGAGCGCTGCGGGCCTCGTCCCAGGGGGCAGCCATGCGCACAGCTCTGCACCCAGCCGGTGCCCGCGCGGCTCCTGCGCCCCTTGCCGTACTCCTGGTGCTGCGACGGGCGCCCCAGCTCAGCCACCGGGGAGCGCGGGCTCTACAGCGTCTGAACTGAAGCGTGTTCTTTTTTTTTTACACCTACTTTGTGTTTTCCTTCCTCCACTTCAGCAACTGTATCCTGTCGCGGGTTTCTCGGCAAAGCTTGCTTTCTTTTCAACGTAGCACACTTAATTGAGAGCAGATTCAAACCCATCCTGCGTTTCAGTCTTGCCCCCAAACCTGCCAAAGGAGAATCGCGTTAAGGGACAGATCACGTTCATAGAAATAGAAAGTCAGCCTGGGTGGCAGTGTCACGGAGGAGATCTCTGCTCTGGCCGCCACAGGTACATTTCCATCAGGCTCAGACACAGGGTCACCTGCTGGTAGAAAACAGGACCGAGAAAGTCACGAGGGTTTTCGTACAGTCTCCCCAAATCCTGCGTGCGTGCAGACCCAGCTGCCTGCGGTTTCGCTTTACAGCAGCTTTCACTGTGGGAGCTCGGAGATGGGGCTTTGGGTGCCCAGGCAACAGGACAGGAAGAAGACCCGTGCCAGTTCTTAAGGACAGAGACCAGATGGGCAGGGACAGGGTGAGCAGACCCCTGTGAGAGCCCTCGGATCAGGTGTGCTCTTAGCTCCCATTTTGGAGTGACTTCCACTGTGCTCTGTGAAGTTTCATCTAAACAAAATATTTCTTTTGTTAAGGGCTTTCTGCATACCCAGACCTTCTGGCTGCGTGAGAGTTTGACCTCCCAATCCTCTAGACTGAGCATTTGGCTGTCTGCTGGTATTTTTAGTAGAAGTATAAAAAGAACCTCAAAAAGTTTCAGCTGGGGTGAGAGTGGGAGCACCGGGTGCCAGCGCACAGGGAGTTGAGCCACAAAACTAACGCCATGAGAAGCAGAAAGCAAAACAAAAGCCACAACCCTACACATTACTGGGGGGGAAAGCTCAGCACGGTTTTAAAAGTGAAAGTTTAAGTCATTGTCTTATGCCTGATTTATGTAAATAGGGCAGTAGGGGTGATTATTATATGGAACACATTTTTAGGTCCAATTCCCCCATGGATGGAACTCCAGCTACCCACTTCTAGATAAGAATGTAGATTTCAATAATAAAACTAAAGAAATATTTGCTAAATTCACCTCCGTAAAGGACATTATCAAAAGACATGCATGATGCCTCTAATGTGTGCCTGGCGCTGGGTGTGCTTCAGAACATCATTTTCATTAGATTTTCAAGGTTTTTGGACCTAAAGTCCTTTACAAATAAAAGTATTTAAATAAAAGCTACTAAAATCTATTACAAGGCTCTTTCCCTTCCGTTGGGTGCATATGCTGTGGTAGGGATTCATTGCTCCCATACCAAAATTGTTACTTCTGTTTTGGAGGAATTAACAAAGACAACCCAGGCTTAATAAATCAACACTGAAGTTCAGAAGTTCAGAGCAATTTGTCTTGGGAACAAAGTCTTCCCTAGAGCTAAGAGGCTTTCAAAGGAATTCTTGGTGTTAATGGGATTATTAAAGATGTACCTGAGACCAGACAAATATTTGATGATTTTGCAAAGCACTAGGGTTTCTTTGCCGTTTTTTTTTTTCTTCTGCTGACACATTCCACCCCCCCCACCCCCCACCCCCCCC
>RJWK010018061.1:0-33697 GCA_004363435.1 Platanista minor | reverse complement strand
CCCAGGGCTGCGACCCTTTCTCTCCATGCATGGCCCAGCCTCCAAGGGTCCTCACTCACCCCTTGCCCCTGCTTAGCTGACACTAGGAGCATCAGAGCCTCCCAGCCTGCTCAGTCCCAGGACCCTTCACACACCTCTATACTGAACTCCCCACTTTAGCTCAGCACCCCTAACCCCCTCTGGCACCTCAAACTCTGACTCTTCTCCCCAGTCTCCTTCTGTCTTCCACTGAAATTTACCTAGTCACTCTCACTTCTGCAGCCATTCCCCAAATCCCCTCTGTACCCTTCTAGACCATCTCCCACAACCTGCACCCGGCCATGGTGACTTTAACCTGCTGTACCTTCCCTCCGTCCAGCCAAAGCCAAGCAGCTTCCCCACATCTCCACACTGTGGGAGCTGAGCTCTTCCCAAGAACCCCCCAACTCCATTCGGCCTCCACTCCTGCTTTCTCCCGCCACAGATTTACCCACCACCTCCCTTATTCCCAGGCTCCCCTCTCTTACCCTCATGGGTGTGTCGTTTTGTGGTTGTCTTTCCCACTCCCCCATTTCTGTGGCCTCTCAACTTTTCTCTCCCATTCCTCCCAAGGAAACACGCCCTAAACTGCCACCGAATGAAGCCTGCTCTCTTTAGCGTCCTGTGTGAAATCAAGGAGAAAACCGGTACGTGGGTTCCCCCTTCTGATTCCTCAACTCTGGGGACAGAACCCTGTTCCCTATAGAACTGGGGCTACGAGTTTGACAACTTGGGGCCCTGAGTAAGGTGTGGGTGAGGAAGATTGCTAAGGGGGGCCTGGGAGGGAACCCAGGCCTGGAGACTTGGGTCTCCAGGAGGCACCAGGCGGGCTGAGAGCTGGGTGTGGGGTCCCTGGGTCCCTAAGTCCACTCGCCTGCATGCTAGGCCTCAGCATTCGAAGCTCCCAAGAGGAGGAGCCTGTGGACCCACAGCTGATGCGCTTGGACAACATGCTTCTGGCAGAGGGTGTGGCTGGGCCTGAGAAAGGGGGTGGCTCAGCGGCAGCAGCTGCGGCTGCCGCAGCCTCCGGAGGCGGCGTGTCCCCTGACAGCTCCATCGAACACTCGGATTATCGCAGCAAACTTGCCCAGATCCGCCACATTTACCACTCAGAGCTGGAGAAGTATGAGCAGGTGAGGAGAGGAAGCTGGAGTGGGTGGAGGGAGAGGCCCTTAGGGGGAATCCCAAGGCCAAGGGGCTCCTCCTCACCAGGCCACGGGCCCCCACTGCAGGCGTGTAATGAGTTCACAACCCACGTCATGAACCTGCTGAGGGAGCAGAGCCGCACGCGGCCGGTGGCACCCAGGGAGATGGAGCGCATGGTGAGCATCATCCACCGGAAGTTCAGCGCCATCCAGATGCAGCTCAAGCAGAGCACCTGCGAGGCCGTCATGATCCTGCGTTCCCGCTTCCTGGATGCCAGGTGGGGCCCAGGGCCCCAGGCCAGCCCCCAGCCCCTTCACATTCTTCTCCAAGCCTCTGGGCCACCAGGTTGCGCAACACAGCACTATATACTCCATGACAGTGGTGCCCTCTGGAGTTAATCAACGAGGTGGCCCTGCCAGGACCCCAGCATCCTCCTCACCACCCCCTCTCCTCTGTAGACGAAAACGCCGTAACTTCAGCAAACAGGCCACTGAGGTCCTGAATGAGTATTTCTACTCCCACCTGAGTAACCCATACCCTAGTGAGGAGGCTAAGGAGGAGCTCGCCAAGAAGTGCGGGATCACTGTCTCTCAGGTACTGGGGAGGTGTGGGGAGGGGCTTTGGGGGCACAGCGCTGTCCAATCCTGTTGACTAAGGGGTTTACAGAGGGACAGGTTCCCACCTGACCCTCCTTTCTGCCGCACACCCCACAGGTCTCCAACTGGTTTGGCAACAAGCGGATTCGCTATAAGAAAAATATTGGAAAGTTCCAGGAGGAGGCAAACATATATGCGGTCAAGACTGCTGTGTCAGTCACCCAGGGAGGCCACAGCCGCACCAGCTCCCCGACGCCCCCGTCCTCCGCAGGTGGATCCCGCTGCCACCCTGGCTGGCTGTTCTGCACGCTTCCTGCTTTTGTTCCAACTTCCTATCTAGGCAGGATCATAGCAGAGAGGGGGCCTTCTGGGGTGAGAGGGACCAAGCTGAGGTGGGGTGGGGATATCAGGAGACAGAGGCCACTCTAGTGAAGCTACTTCTGCCTTTCTTCCAGCAAGTGGCCAGGGGAGGCTCAGGAACAGCCTGCTCCTTCTGAGTGTTGCAGTGTTGTTTGGTGGAGAATTTGCGTATGGTGGCCCACCCCCAGAGAGCTAGTTCAGGGGGCTTTTTGAAAACTGAGAGCTGTGATGAGTCTCCCGTCTGCCATCACAGGCTCTGTTACACTCTTCCCTAATTCCCCCTCTGCTCCCCCAAGGCTCTGGCGGCTCTTTCAATCTCTCAGGATCCGGTGACTTGTTTCTGGGGATGCCCGGGCTCAACGGAGATTCCTACTCTGCCTCCCAGGTCAGGTGGTCCATCGCGCCTGGAGTAGGGCTTTCCCAAACTCAGTTTCCTTACTTTAGGGTCTGAGACTTTTTTTCCTTTGAGGCTTCTCACTGTGTCCTATCCTCCTCTGTTGCCTGCAGGTGGAATCACTCCGACACTCGATGGGGCCAGGGGGCTACGGGGATAACCTCGGGGGAGGCCAGATGTATAGCCCTCGGGAAATGAGGGTGAGTACCTGAAGCCCCTCTCTCCACCTCTCACCAGGATGGGAGGGCCTTTTCCCTGGCAGCGCTGTCCCCTGTGCTGGGTTTCCTAAAGCCTTACCCCAACTGTCTGCCTCTTTTTCCAGGCAAACGGTGGCTGGCAGGAGGCTGTGACCCCGTCCTCAGTGACACCCCCAACAGAGGGACCAGGGAGCGTTCATTCTGACACTTCCAACTGATCCCGCCCCTCAGGGCCACAGGGGTAGGGGCTCACAAGGCGCCTCTTGAAGAGGACGCAGGCATCCAGAGGACAAAACCCAGACGAAGGAGAAGCACAAGATAGAGGAGGGCAAACGGGGGTCATCCCCTCCCTGGCCAGACTCTCTCAGTGCTGGGGGTGCTGACTACATGGCAGGGAAGATGGGGCCCCTTAAGGGGAGAGTGGAGTCTGTCTCCCCATTTTTTCCCTTTTTCATTCTTTTTTTCCTCCCCATTTTTCTCTCACATGGAAACACACGCACCCAGAATCCTATTTTTCAGATTTTTCCTCTCCTCCTCTCTCATACGCACGTACAACTATTCTGTTTCTCTCTCTCTCTCTCTCTCTCTCTCTCTCTCTCTCTCTCTCTCTCTCTCTCTCTCTCTCTCTCTCTCTCTCAGCTCCCCCACTCTCCTTCCCTCACCCCACTTATCTGCTCTGGGATCTGTGGAGATGCCAGCCCTGCCCAGCCAGAGATGCCAAAAATGGGGACATGACTTCTGGACCGAGGACGTGGGCCACGCCCCCTGTGCCTCCCCACCCCCTGCCCTTCCAGACGGCTTTATTACCTCATACGCAGCTCATCTTAAACCAATAGAATCGTTCGGTGGACAGGAGTGTCTGACTCAGATATCTACCTCGGAGGGAGTTTCTGCTACTTTAGGGAATTGTTGACTGGGCTTTGGGGTTGAACTTTTTTTTTTAAGGAAAGAAAAATTAACCTTGGGATCCATCTGTATTTTTTTAAATTTTTATTTCTGGGATTTTTGGTGGTGGTGGTTCTTAATTTTTAATTGAGTTTGAGGAAGTAGATGTTTTTATAATTGTGGGGTTTTTTTTTTTTTTTTTTTTCATTTCTTTCTTGCTTTCCCACATTAGGGGTGATAGCCAAAGGGGTCATGATAAGAGAAAGGGGAGCAAATAGAACTGGTGAAGAGGCCTGCCTGCCTCCACTCCTGTTCATCGGGAAGTACATTTAGCAGGGCACCAAGCCTGCCCCCCTGGAATCACTTAGGTGTTCTCCTTTGATTCCAAGGTCACTGAGGTGTTCTTTGCTCGTGCAGGCAGCTTTCTGCTGCATTTGGTGTGGAAGCAGTCAGGGCTTGCTCTGCCAGCCTGTTCCCCACCACCCTTGGGCAGGGCTAGACTCGGTAATTTTGAGCAAATGTCACCTTCCCCTGTGAGTGACACATCTAAAATCTTTCTTTTAAACCACTATTTGCAGATTGGAGGGGGAAGGATGGGGAGGGGGGTTATTGCCAAATATGTTAAATATGGGTTGGGGTGTTTGTGTATGTGTCTCCCTCAGTTTCCCCGGAAACGAGGTATCTTTTTTTTTTTTTCCTCAGTCCAAAATCGAGAGGGTGGGGAGAGAGAGGAGGGAGGCTGCAAAAAGCCAGGTATGAGGGAAGGTAAAATCACCACTGTCCCACCCTCGGCCCTGAACCCTACTATCTGAACCCCTCAAATATCCTCAGGATTTCACAAGACTGTCAGTAGGGAACCCCTCCCGTCAAAGATCCCTGCAGGACTGGGGAGCAGGTTGGGAGTGTGATGGTCGGGGTGGGAGGCATGGGCCGGGGGCAGTTCTTTCCTCACTTGTAAACTTGTAGTTTCACAGAAAAAAAAAACAAAAACCGCAGTTTTAAATAAAGAAATTTCTTTTTTCCCTGGGTTTAGTTGAGAATTCTTTTCAAAAACATGAGAACTTTTTTTCTCTCATAAAACCCCAAACGGGTTTCCCGCCCCAAGTTCCCTGGCCTTGCCCTCACCACCCAGGCCCCAGGTTTCACCCCTGCCTCCTCTCCATGGGAAACAGCCAGACCTGAACCCTGTTGCCTAGCAACCTCGCCTAGTCGTCCAGTAGCCCTGGATGGTCTGGTGCAATAGGTTGGGGGTCCTGAGGGGATGAGAGACCCTAGGAGACGCACTCCCCACCCCCATGGATGTGGCTGTACCCAGAGGCTGGCAGTGCCCAGGGGTGGGGTGACAGCTGTTTCTCCCAGTACCTGAAGGACTCTTGTCCGAGAGAGGCATGAATTCCTAGCATTCCCTGTGATGGGACAAGACGGGGTGGGGTGGGGGTACAAGCCCCACCTAGGGTGGTGGCCACAGCAGCAAGGGGCAGACAGAGCCAGGAGCCTGGGAAGGAAGCAGGATGGCAGCAGGGGCAGCAGCTGGAGCCTGGGTGCTGGTCCTCAGTCTGTGGGGTGAGCCCTGCCCCCCACACACACCAATCCTCCCCGCAGAAAGCACTCTGCCCCTGTCCCCGAAACTCCCCACAACCTTCCAGGGACCTGGGTACTGCTTTTCAATCTCCCTCATCCGCCCTGTTCTAGTTCTATTAGCTCCCATCTCCCTTCCTGCCCCTCCATTGTGGTGCTGTCTCCCAGGGGCAGTAGTAGGGGATCAAAACATCACAGCCAGGATCGGGAAGCCACTGGTGCTGAACTGTAAGGGGGCCCCCAAGAAACCACCCCAGCAGCTGGAATGGAAACTGGTAAGTGGGGCTCCTGTCTCCCCACTTCCGGAGAGACCAATGACGATTCGCATCTCCTCCCCACCTCCCTACCTCATCAGCCCTTTCCCAAAGGGCTTGCACTGTTGAGGCCCCTCTCCTCTGTCCCCAGAACACAGGCCGGACAGAAGCTTGGAAGGTCCTATCTCCCCAGGGAGGCCCCTGGGATAGCGTGGCTCGTGTCCTCCCCAACGGCTCCCTCCTCCTGCCAGCTGTTGGGATCCAGGATGAGGGGACTTTCCGGTGCCGGGCAATAAGCCGGAATGGAAAGGAGACCAAGTCCAACTACCAAGTCCGAGTCTATCGTAAGGGTTCCAGGGCCTTGTTCACAGCCCACCTCTCATCTAAGGAAAAGCCTTCTACCCCAGCCCTTGACTCCCGGACCCTGGCGTGTGAGAACTTGACTTCAGCTGCCCCCATTCCCACAGCTGGGGTGTATCTTCAAAGCTGCAGCCTCTGATTGGAATTTTCCCTCCTTCAGAGATTCCTGGGAAGCCAGAAATTGTTGATCCTGCCTCTGAACTCATGGCTGGTGTCCCCGATAAGGTAGAAGAAAAGGCGAGATGTGGAAAGGGGTCCTGAGAATGGGAGGGGAGTGTAGCTGTGTGTATGTGTGTGGATTCTCTTATTTTCAAAGATGATAAGGTCACCTTTTCCCCAGGTGGGGACATGTGTGTCCAAGGGGGGCTACCCTGCAGGGACTCTTAGCTGGCACTTGGATGGGAAACCCCTGATACCTGATGGCAAAGGTGAGTCCCAGCGTCTCCCCTCCTGTGTGCCTTCTTTCTGATCGCTCTCCCATACCCACCCTGGAATGTCTTGCCTTGTCCTCCCCCCACCATAGGAGTGTCTGTAAAGGAAGAGACCAAGAGACACCCTGAGACAGGGCTTTTCACACTCCGTTCGGAGCTGATGGTGACCCCAGCCCGGGGAGGGGCTCCCCACCCCACCTTCTCCTGTAGCTTCAGCCCTGGCCTTCCCCGGCGCCGAGCCCTGCACACGGCCCCCATCCCGCTCAGGGTCTGGGGTGAGCGCAGAACTGGGGAGGGCCCCAACTTGGGTGAGCACCTGTCAGAAGGTATGACCCTCAAGAAGGAGAGGGTTAAGCCCATGGCCACTGGGACCATAGACAGGTGTAACTCTCAACCTCATGCCCCTCCCCACCCCCAGAGCCTGTGCCACTGGAGGAAGTCCTGTTGGTGATGGAGCCAGAAGGTGGAGCAGTAGCTCCTGGTGGTACCGTGACCCTGACCTGTGAAGCCCCTGCCCAGCCCCCTCCTCAAATCCACTGGATCAAGGATGTGAGTGACCTGGACAGGGGGCTGGCAGGTAGTGATATACGTCATTGGCAACTAGGAGGGCAGGGGGTTCATGGAGAGAGAGGCAGGCGAGGCGGTACAAGGGTATCTGATGATGTGGAGGCAAAGACAGCAGTATGGGATGTGTTGGCAGGGGTTTTAATAGTCTCCGGTTGGGGCTTCCCTGGTGGCGCAGTGGTTGAGAGTCCGCCTGCCGATGCAGGGGACACGGGTTCGTGCCACACTCAGGGAGGATCCCACATGCCGCAGAGCGGCTGGGCCCACGAGCCATGGCCGCTGAGCCTGCGCGTCCGGAGCCTGTGCTCCGTGACGGGAGAGGCCGCAGCGGTGAGAGGCCCGTGTACCGCAAAAAAAAAAAGTCTCCTGTCCCCTTTTCCCCACCAGGGCACGCCCCTGCCCCTTCCCCCCAGCTCCGTGCTGCTCCTCCCTGACGTAGGCCCTGAGGACCAGGGAACCTACAGTTGTGTGGCCACCCATCCCAGCCATGGGCCCCAGGAGAGCCATGCTGTCAGCGTCAGCATCATCGGTGAGGAGACCTCTCTCCAATCCCAGGGACCCTGGGGGCGGCTGAGGGACAGTGCAGGCTCCAATTCCCTACCCTATGCTAACACTGTCCCCGAGAGCCACCCCATGCTTCCCTTAGTGCAGCCACACCCAGGCCTTCTCTGCCCCACACAACCCAAGAGAACAGCCCAGCCTGTCCCCTCTCCCCTGTAAACTGAAGAAAGGGAAAGGCTCCGCCGGGGCTCCCACTAGCCTTCTCCCAAACTGAAGCCTTCCCTTCTGACTTTGTTTTCCAGAAACAGGCGAGGAGGGGCCAACTGCAGGTGAGGGGTTGGATAAAGTCAGAGAGAAGCAGACAGACCTCAGCATGACTGAGGGGATGGTCAACAAGAAAGGAACTGTGAGGGCCGTGCCCTCAATTCTCCCCGTCTCCCTACAGGCTCTGTGGAAGGGCCGGAGCTGGGAACTCTAGCCCTGGCCCTGGGGATCCTGGGAGGCCTGGGGACAGCCGCCCTGCTCATTGGGGTCGTCGTGTGGCAAAGGCGGCAACGCAGAGGAGAGGAGAGGTGAGTGGAGGAAGCCAAACGCCTCAGACTAAGGGCTTCTCTGGGCAGCAAGGAGGGGTGTGGGGGGGAGAGAGGACGGAGTGCTGGGAACCATGTGCAGAATTCTCCCCAATCCTCCTCCCCAGGAAGGCTCCAGAAAACCAGGAGGAGAAAGAGGAGGAGCGCACGGAGCTGAATCAGCCCGAGGGGCCTGAGGCGGCAGAACGCAGTGCAGGAGAGCTTTGAGAAGCCCACAGCCAGACCCCATCCATCAGCTCCTTTTTTTTCCCACCCTCTTTTCTGGCCCCAGACCAGTTCTCCCCTGTATAATCTCTACCCCACCTCCCCAAACTTTCTTCCACAACCAGAGCCTCTCACAAACAGTGATGAGTAAACACCTGACACATTTGCTCTAGTGTATGTGTGATGCCCTCACCCCCTGCACCCTTGAGAGCCCTGAAGGAGAGGGTCTCACCCCCATGCTTCGCCACACCACCCCGACATCTACTGAAGTTGGAGAGAAATGCTCCTGTCTTGGAAGGAAGGAGGGATGGACAAAGGTGGGCAGAGTTCCTGTGAATACATCTCACCTTGTTTATTGAATTTGCAATAAAGGAGGTAGTGAAGGGGAAGGAAGCACTTAAGAGTCAGGACCCACATTAGACACCGGGGAGAGAAAAATTAAATTAAATCAACAAGGGGAATATGGGGGAGAGTCAGAGGGAGCCTTGCCCACCTTTCAACATCAAATCAAGAAATGTGGGGGAAAGCAAAGGATCAGGAGAGAGGGGAGACAGACCTTGTCTTCAGTCCGTCCTCCTCTCCCAGAGCTGGGAGTTACGATGCTACTGAATGAGCAGTTCAGAGCAAAGGTTCTCCCGTTCCGTGCACAGGTGTCACTCCTCCTCCCCACACCCTCCTGGAAAGTGGCCAGGGTTGCCCTTAGCCAACAAAAATGGAGGGCTTACAGGGGAGGGTCCGGGAGTAAGGAAGGGTCAGCAGGGACCCCCCAATACTGATTCTCCTCTGGCTGGAGGTGGGCAGGAAGGAGACACAGCTCAAATACTGAGCAGCCAGAAAAAGAAAAAGATGGCGAGAAACAGGAAGAGGGAGTCCTGCCAGCTGGAGGCCGGGTGACCCTGTCCCAGATCCACACCTGTGGAAGAGAGGAAAGCTGTGGAAGAAGTATCCACTCATAGGCTGGAAGCGGGGCTGAGGAGATTCAGAGGGCTTGCTGGTAGTAGCTGAGGGAAGGCTCTTACCTGTACCCCGACGGAATGGCTCGTGGGTATTGAAGACGGTGGTGAAAAAGCCAAAGGGAAAAGCACCAACACCAAACGAGAAGTGAAAGCCCCCAGTATCCCCAAATGGCTGGAATCCCTAGGGAGACGAAGAAAGTCAGTGGGGAACGGGCAAGTCTTTGACAAGAAAGGAATACAATCAGACAAGACTCACCCCTCTGCTCTCTGGAGCGGGTCGCTGGCCCTGGGGGCGGGGTGGGGTTTTCAATCTGAGGAAGAGGAGAGGGACTATCAGCAGGAAATAGTCCCTCCTCTTCCATACCCCACTCCCCAAGCAGAACCTTCCACCTTCCCTCAGCACCACCTCCCCTCTCTCACCTGGGATCCGGGGGCTTCTGGCTCCCTCGCCCGTAAAGGGGGACAACCTTTTCTCTGCTGATCCCAGCTTTACACACTGGGCACTCTTGCCGCTCTGGCCGTGCCTCCAGCCACTGGGGGGAAAAAATGTAGTGGTTTCCAGTACACAGAAGGGTCTTCCAGCTCCTCAGACCTCCCCATCTCCCTCTTCATCTCCTCTGCGTACGCACCTGATGGAGACAGGGCCAACTGGAAGGGGAACGAGAAAGGTCAGACCAGTTACACAAAAGAGAGACAAAGACCCAACCTCAGAGTCCCATCTTTCCCCCTCTTACCAGGTGTTACCTGCTGTTTCTTTTCATATTTTCCACAACCCCTACCATACTAGCCAACTTGTCCTTGCTGCTTCTCTGATCTTCCAACACCTAAAGCTACATCCATCCTCAACATGCTCAACACTCTCCTCTCTCCTCTCCCCCAGCAAACACACACACACACACACACACACACACAAATCCTCACCCCTCCCTTTTCTGCCTTTCGATTTAATTTCCAGTCCTGTTAAACCACCCATTTCCAGGTCTCCTCTTTCAGCCCCAGCCCTATCCTTGCCCCCATCACTCCCAGACCAAACCCCCTTTACCAGCACCTTCTCCCACTACTCCTTTTCCTCTCTCCTATGCCCAACAAAGTCCCTATTTCCACAACTCGTTAACCTTTGGGGGCTGCCACTCCACAGTGCCCTTGTCCCCAAGTTTCTCATACCACCCCTTGCCATATCTCACCTGCCTGTGATCCCACCTTCCCTAGATCTCCTCCTGCTCAACTGATGCGTGCCTCCCCTAACCTCTGAGTCTAATCCGATCCCACCTGTACAGCTAAGACCCCTCCCTTCCCTGGGGTTAGGTGGCTCGCGTCTCGCCTGCACAGATGTGCAGTGCCCACCCCCTGCGCCCCACTTCCTGTTAACGCACCTCTTAACACAACTAGGTTGGCTCCTAGTTGCTAAGACTTTCCTTTCCACAGTTCTCCTCTGTACAGACGTGACCCTCTCGCCCACACAATACCCCAAAACACGTAAGAAACCCCCTCAGGCCTCACCTATGAGAATGTGCCCTCCGATTATTTGTATGACTGTATGGCCCCCCCCGCCCCCCGCCTCCCCAGTATAAATCTTAGCCCCACTCCTTTTCGCACCCCTCTCCGATTCTCACCAGTACAGGTGGCCACACACACTGACCACAGCTTCCCGAGCAGTCTCCAGACATATATTACATTCGAAGGTCGCGCCCGCCCCGCCCCGCTCGCGGTTTGGCCCTTCGGGGCCCCCGTCCTCCTCCGCTGCTGCCATGGCCGGTACTGTTTTGCCCCCCGCGTGGCCCTTAACCCCCGGAACACACATACAGACGCCGTAACAAACGAGAAACAGCCTCCTGCCCACGATCTTTCGGCAGGCTTCAAGGTTTTCTAATCACTATTGGTCTCAGTGCCTGCCAATCATACAGAATCGAAAGAAAGGACTGGTCCAAAGGGCGGGGGAGGAAAGAGGTTTGCGCGGTCCCGCCCTTGCACAATGACTATTGGCTAATACAGTCACAGTCAGTTTGCATATTCCATATGTCCTGTCGCCCCGGCCAGGGAGGGCTTTATTCGTCTGAGTAGCTGCCAGTCATAACCAAAGGCCAGAAGCAATTGGCTCAACACTACTTAGACCTCGTCCAGTACAAGCCCCTGTCTTTCTTTTACTTCCTCTTTCAGAGAACGTCCGGATTCCTTTGGACTAGAACTCGACGGAAAATGGAGGCCAGATAAAGCGCGCGTGCGCAGTAGGCGGAGGGAAGGGATGGGCCAATCCTATGAGAGTTGAGCTTTCTCTGGCCCCACCCCTTCACCGCTATTTTTGTCGCCATGGTGACTGCTCTACAATTGGCGGGATTTGGGATTCAAAAGCCTTGTCTCGGCCTCATCCGGGTCTTCCGCCTGTGGTCTCTCTCGACTGATTGGGCCGTTCTTTTCGCCCCTGATTGGCCGAGGTCGGAAAAGACGGCAAAGAGCTCGGAAAAGAGGACAAATGCTAGGGTCGCAGGGTTCAAAATGGCTTCGGCCTCCTTCGGTGACGTAAAGAGAACTTGGGGCCGCCCCTCCCTCTTAGTGAAGAAGGGAGCAGAACTGGGATTAGCCCGACGTTTGGATGGTGCGAACATCGATCTGCGGCGCTGGTGTTAACCCATCTCCCTCTGCTGGACGACTCAGCCCGCCCCTCTTTAGGTGATTTACAGAGCAGAAATGAAGTAAAGGCCCATCCCCTTTTTAACGTGACACAGAGTAGAACAGAGTTGCCCTAGACACCGTTTTAAACCTTAAGAGCAGAAAAGGTCTAGCTCCACCCCTTTGTGAGTGGGTGAAGAGGCAAGATCCACCCCCTTTTGGGCGACCCGCGGCGGAAAGGGGTTAGGCCCGCCCCTTCCTTCTTGTACTGTGCCCCGCAGAACTGGGGTCTTCCTCCTGGGCTGAACCCCTGGGACTTGGGCAAGCTGCTTCAGAGTTTGGGCCTTTCGTACGAGTCTGGGCCTTTTCTGCAGTCAGTGGCCCTCACTGTGGCTCAAGGAGCAGAACTAGGTAACAGTCCTCCCATTACCAGTGTTCTTTACATCTTGTTCCTCAGGGCGTGTAAACTCTTTCAGGGCAAAGGTGTCTAGTGGGGGTGGAAGCCAGACACAAGCTGAGGGTTCTTCAACAACATCCTGATAAAAGGTCCCACGTGACTCAGTGAGGAACGGTGAGAAGTTAGGAGCTGCCTACGGCAGGGGAGGTTAGTGTTCGGGAAGCGTGTAGAGGTTTAGGGAAAAACCGTATTGAGAGACAGAAGTGGAGACCAAGAAGGGAGGAGTGATGGAATGATCCTGATAAGGGGATGATGGGAGTATGGGGGAGAGGGCAGCAGGGGCTGGAGAGAGAGCTAGGTACATACTACAAAATTAAGGAGGCATGCTTATCCCAGAGGAATCAGCATTCTTCCTCACTTATTTTTTCAAGAAAGCAACCCTAATGCCCAATTTCCATTGGAAGAAGAGTACGTTTTTTCTATGTTGAGGAGAGGGGTAGTCTCAGCTTGGATGAGTAAGGAGACTGATAGGAAGGAAGGAACTAGAAAAGAAAAGGTACTGAGGTTAAAGTACATCACAGAAGGAAAAGGGCAGGGAGAGGGCCTGAGAGTGTCCCTTCTCTCCAAAGACCAGGAAGTGGGGCGGGGAGGTCAGTAGAGGAGGGAGCTGGACTGCTGGGAGATAGTGGCAGGGACAAAGGGCAGAAACCAGACAAGAGGGCTGGAGGGTGAGGTGGGATGAGATGGAGTCCTGGAGAGAAAAAGAAGAGAGTTGAAGAACTCAGAGCTTGGCATATAGTAGGTGCTTGATAAATATTTGGACTTGAATGGGGGAACAGGAAGAGGGAGATGGAAAAGGGTTGGAGTTGGAGGGAATAAGCAGCAGATGTGGGAGTTAAGGAGAAAAAAAGAAACAAGTTGACAATAAGAGGAGAGCTGATGGAGAATGAGAAGGAACGGGCCAAGGAAGGAATACAGCACCAAGGGACACGCAAGCCACGTGTGCCGAAAGGAAGTTGGAGAAAAGAAGATGCAGCTGGAGCCAGAAAAGGCCAGAGAGACCGAGACGGAGCCCAGATGAGCTCTCGTGGGGTGGAGCTAGCAAGAGGAGGCTGAAACATGTGGGGAGGAGATGCCTGGGTCCCCGGGAGGCGATTGGCAAAACAGGACGCCCATCACCGCCCCCTACTTCCTGGCCAGCCCCGGAAACCAGCGGGCGTGGGGAGGGGTGGCGGGGGATAGCGGCAGCAGCCGCCCCAGCCCTCAGAGAGACAGCAGGCAGGGAGGGAGGGAGGGAGGGAGGGAGCTGGGGGGACAACCCCCCACCATTCCTACCGCAATGGGCCCAGCCTCCCACCCTCACCTCCCCTCCATCGGCCGGGGCTAGGACACCCCCAAATCCTGTCGCCCCCCTTGGCACCGACACCCCGACTGAGGCAGAGACACAGCCACCCGCCACCACCGCTGCCGCAGCCTGGCTGGGGAGGGGGCCAGCCCCCCAGGCCCCCCACCCCACTGAGGTGGGGGCAGGAAAGGGATGGGAGGAGGAGGGAGCTAAAAGGGATGTGGAGGAGGGGATGGGGGAAAGATTGGGTCTGGGAGGGTGGGCTGGGGAGAGGCTTGGTGGGAAAAGGATACGGGCCGACTTGGGAGAGGGTTGCTGGGGAAAGGAGAGGGGGCCTGAGAGGGAGGAAGGATGGAAGAGACACGAGGGAGGAGAGATGGAGACCCTGTGAACTTGAGATGGGGGTGTGGACAGGGCATCTTGGAGAGGAAAGCCCCAACACCTTCCCCAGTTCCTTTTCTTGCCCTTTGGCCCCATGTGACCTTTGGGGGGTAGTGGCAGGCAGAAGGCAGTTTATTCCCTCCTTTCCCCAGCAGAATTTGCTTCTTAGGGATGCCCTGAGACACCTGTTTCTCTCAAGGCACAGGACCTCTTGTTTCTCAGTGGCCTTCCATGCTGTGTTCGACCCTTACTGACATACAGATGCCTTGTGGGGGGCCATGTTTTCTACATTGAGTGGGTGTGCCTTTGATGTGTTTAATGGCTTGTGTGCAGCTAGTCTGTCCTGTGCTCTACATGGGTTGTGGAGAAATGATGTGTTATCTTCCACCAGAATTGCCTGTTCTCATATCTTATGCCCGTGTCTCATGTCCAGTCTTGATGTGTTCACACGTGTGTGTTCTCATCTGTTGCATCTGTCATGTGGTTTCATGTTTCTTGCACATCTTATGTTTACTTTGCATGTTTACTTTAGCATGTAGAGATCATACCTTATTTTGTTTGGGCTCACAGGTTATGTGCATAGTCCTACCATATGCAGTCCTCTTCGTGTGTGGGATCTCGTGGCTTAGCTGACTAGCGCACACTCATGTTGTGATCAGATTGGCCTGTTTATTGCATGTGTTTTCCCAGTCCCAATTCACACCGCACATATGTGTGCCCCTTTGCATGATGTGCTGATGTGACACGTCCACAGCTTGTGTACTTCTGGTTACATATACTATTTATTTCATAATTTTATTGCCAATATATTCTGTGAGCCGTATGCTCATTAACTCACTTGGCACTCCATTGTGCTTATAAATCCTCGGACACCCCTGCTCTGGAGAGAGTCACTTAATGTCACATATTAGAGAAAAAGGTAACTGGGCCTCCATGTCCCTAAAGAACCATACCCATATGCCTTACCTTGCTGACCCCGCTGGCCTGTGTCTCTTCATCCAGTTTACATCCGGTGCCTGTGAACAGTATGTGTCCATGGAGCTCAATGCATAGCACAGCCTCAGCTCTGCCATGTACATTATCTGTCCCCCGCTCTTTGCACTGTTGGCATGTATTTGATGACAGCAGCATCTTTCCCCTGTGGCATGTTAATCCCCTTTCTGTATGTTACTCTTGTGTGCAAGGTTGTATGTGCCATCTTGTCTAGATTGCTGTCACTCTGCCTTCACCGTGACCCTGTATTGTGTATGTATATCCAGAGTAGGTTACTGTTAGGCCTGGTGTGTTCATTGCTTTCTTGGTGGCTTTTCTTTTCATAGTTAATAGTCCTCAAGAGGGTAGCTATCTGATTGGTGTTCAGAGCTGTTGTCTCGTTAGTTAATTATGGCTATGTGGGTATGTACACAGCCTTATAATCTGTTAAGCAAATGTTTATTGAGCATCTTCTCTGCTTCCTTCCGTCCTGGGCATTGGGAATAAGACAGTCTCTGTCCTCAAGCTGCTTACACGTTAGGTAGAGAAACAAAGATAACCTCAAGTGGTTACACCGTGTCTAGTGTCAAGATGGGTGGTTCTCAAACTTACGTGCACATCAGACTCACCTGGATGGCTTGTTTAAAATAGTATACAGATTCATGGGCCCAACGGCCTAAATTTCTGATTCAATAATCTGGGGTGAGGTCCAAGAATTTATTTTTCTGCACTTGGAGAATCAGTGATCAAGGTAAAAGTGTAATGAAAACACAGGCCTGGAGGGGTTCAGGAAGACCTCCAAAAAGTGACACGGAACTGTATGAGGCAAGTGAAGAGGCAGAAGAACATTCTAGCCAAAGGGAACAGCATGTTCATGGCACAGAAGCGTGAAAGATAATGGTGTGTCTGAGGAACTGAAGTAAATCAGTTTGACTAGAGCGAAAAGGCTTTTGTAGGGATGTGGCCAAAGGTGTAAGCAGAAGTCAACTTGTCAAGAAGGGCCTTTGGGCAAGAGAGATGCTCAACTTTGTGTCACAGAAACATCTGTGGTTGCCATGTGGAAGATGGATTGAAGGGGAAGAGTTAGGAGCCTGTTGCAAATAGTCCAGGGGAGAAACGCTTGTTCCAACTTGCGGGGGGCAGTAGGATGAAGCAACTCAGAAAGCCTATTGTCCTAGAGCTGGCAGAGTCCCATTTCCTCTCTCATCTGTTACCTTCACCCTTGGCAATGGACTTACCTTGGAGCACAGCCCTTCTGTCATTGGAAGGGAGTGCCTTTGGCACTGATACGAGTGACAGATATTTGCCTGAACACCATTTGTGTGAATTGTGACCCTGCCCCAAACCGTGGGTCAGAGTGGAGGAAGGAGGAAGACCCTAAAGAGCAGATTCTGCATGCCTGTGCCTCTTCCTCCTGAGCTCTTTCCTCTCCCAGGGCAGGTGGTGTAATGACCCTTTTACTCTCTGCCCTCCTCTTTTCGCTTGGTGAAGCCTTACACACTGCATGTCTGACCACATTGCCTGCAGTGTTGCTGGGAGGGAGGGAAGTGGGTGGTGGGATTTGTTTGCCTGTTTGTGAAGCAGGATTAACAGATATAGGTATGTCCATGGGTTTATCTGGGAACAGGGAGCCTGCCTGGGTGGAGAGGGGTTTTACTGGGTATGAATTTACCATCCTTTATCGGTCATGGGTGTGATTATAAATTTGCGTATGTGTGTGAACAGGTCAGTCTTTGTGTGACTGTGTGTGTCTGAGTTTGCGTTAGTGACAGAGCCTTTATTCTTGCCAGTCAGCCCCTGGAGAATGTGTGTTTTGTCATTTCCACTCTATCTGCTGCGTGCTATGTGTGCACTTGTGTGTATGTACACAGGCAGCAGCATAACCAAGTGGTTAGGAGCACAAACTGCTTAGCTTTAATCTAGGAAGTGCCTCTTAGGAGTCATATCACCTCAAGTAAGTTTTTTAACCTTTCTGGTTCTATCTCCTTTAATACATAAATCGTGTGTTTCATATTTAAGGATTTAACATAGTATATAGACCAGCCCTGTCCAACAGAACTATAATGTAAGCCACATATGTAATTTTTAATTTTCTGGTAGCTACATAAAAAAGGTAAAAGTAGCAGGGTGAAATTAATTTTAGTGTATTGAACCCAGTATGTCCAAAAGGTTATAATTTCACAATGTAATCAATATAAAAGATTATGAATAGGATATTTTAATTTTGTTTTTCATTCAAAGTCTTTGAAATCTGATGTGTATTTTATATCTCTAAGCAGCCCTCAATGCAGACTAGACCACATTTCAAGTGCTCAGTTGCCATATGTGGCTGGTGGCTACCATATTGGACAGCAGAGAGATAGACCATTATGAGATCCTTACCAGCCACAAGCGTTAGCTATCATTAATGTCCTGTTGTTGTCATGTGTCTGTGAGTTGTGGATGTCCATATCTTGTGTCTCATGTCTGAATGTATCTGGATCCTTCAGGGAGAGGGGTGGGACAGCAGTCCTGAGCTCCCATCCCCACCACCCGCATCCTAGAGAGGCTTTCTGGACAGGTTTTAATGGGAGCCCTGACCCCCAGAGCCCCCCCAAACCCTGCCTTCTGCACCTTGCCCACCCCGTCCCCTGCAGGCGACCAGAATGGAGCTGTGGCCAGGGCTGTGGACTCTGCTGCTGCTGCTCTTCCTCCTGCTGCCCACTCTGTGGTTCTGCAGCCCCAGTGCCAAGTACTTCTTCAAGATGGCCTTCTACAATGGCTGGATCCTCTTCCTGGCTGTGCTCGCCATCCCTGTGTGTGCCGTGCGAGGACGCAACGTCGAGAACATGAAGTGAGGGGCAGGGGGTTTTGGGTGATGAGGGGACCTTAGGGTCAGAAGCAAGCAGTGGCTGGGGCGGGCACTGAGTGTGTAGGAGACACTGAGCAAGCCCAGGGACAAGGAAGCGGAGAAGACTGCAAAGATGCCCAGGAAGACAGGGGCGGGGGAGGGGGGCTGAGACCTGCAGGTGGACGTCAGCAGGTCCCGCTGGAACCCCTTGCCATGTGGAACCCCCACAGGATCTTGCGTCTGATGCTGCTCCACATCAAATACCTGTACGGGATCCGAGTGGAGGTTCGAGGGGCGCACCACTTCCCTCCTTCACAGCCCTACGTTGTGGTCTCCAACCACCAGAGCTCCCTCGACCTGCTTGGTGAGCAGCCTCCCCTAGCCACGCCCATCCTCCAGCAGCCCTCGCTGGGATCTCCTCCCCCTAGAGGTCCTGAACCGTCCCTCATCTGGGGTGTTGCCCCCTTGCTCCCTCTGCAGGCCTCTTTCCCTGGGGTAGAGCTGCCCTCGTAAGCAAGATAATACACCTTTAGTCACCTTTTCCTACATTCTGGGGCTTCCCCCACCCCTCGCCCCCAGGTCTGCCTCTTCCTTTAGCTCTAGTCCCTGGGTGATGACCTGGGTGAGGTATCCTCACCCCACCCCACCTCTGCCCTAGGGATGATGGAGGTACTGCCAGGCCGCTGTGTGCCCATTGCCAAGCGCGAGCTACTGTGGGCCGGCTCTGCCGGGCTGGCCTGCTGGCTGGCGGGAGTCATCTTCATTGACCGGAAGCGCACTGGGGATGCCATCAGTGTCATGTCTGAGGTCGCCCAGACCCTGCTCACGCAGGATGTGAGTCACCCTGGGGAAATGGGGGCTCTGGAGTAGAATAGTTGTAAATAAACTGATGTGCAGGGCCACCAGGCCTCAGAAGTCCCCTTAGAGCATCACAGCCATTTTCTGATTCCTCCATATGTGTGTCTTCCTTGACTCTCTTTCTTTCCCAGGTACGGGTCTGGGTTTTTCCTGAGGGCACGAGAAACCACAACGGCTCCATGCTGCCCTTCAAACGTGGCGCCTTCCACCTCGCAGTGCAGGCCCAGGTGATTACTCCTTCCCGTCTGCTACTGACCCTCAAGCCCCCACCATCCCTTCCTCTCTTGGCAGAGGCTGGTCCTGGGGACCTCAGAAGGGAGCCGTGGGCTGATCGCTTTCCCTCTCCCTCAGGTTCCCATTGTTCCCATAGTCATGTCCTCCTATCAAGACTTCTACTGCAAGAAGGAGCGCCGCTTCACTTCAGGTGAGGGCTCTGTGCAGATCTGGGGTTGGGGGGTGGCCAGAAGGGCCATGGGAGAGGCTAGAGGGACATCCCCGTGGGGCAGGAGCTTCAGTCAGCGTCAGCACTGAGATGTCCACAGGATCATCTAATGTGACCCTGCATCAGCCAATCAGTATTCATTATTCATTAAGTACTCCCTATACCCTGCTAGATGGGTAACACTTGGTCCCTCCAAGTGAGGCCATTACTGTCTAGCTGGAAAGATAAAGCCTGTGTGTGCAGTTACAGCATTCGGCGGTGAACACTAAACGCAGACAGTGGGGCTGGCAGGGTGCTGAGGTGTCTGGACTGGGGCTGGGGAAGGCTTTGTGTGGGAGGGCCTCAGAGAACAGGTGGCAGCTGGTAAGCTGAGGGGGGAGTTGTCCACGGCAGAGAACTGAAAGGTTGAGGAGGGGAGTTAAGTATCAGGAGAGCTCAGAAACCAGGCTCCACCTGTGGGCAGAGTCCCGATAGACAGGCCATGATGGTGCTCACCCCCCTCCCAGGGCGATGTCAGGTACGGGTGCTGCCCCCAGTGCCCACAGAAGGGCTGACACCAGATGACGTCCCAGCTCTGGCCGACACAGTCCGACACTCCATGCTCACCGTTTTCCGGGAAATCTCCACCGATGGCAGGGGTGGTGGTGACTATCTGAAGAAGCCTGGAGGGGTGGGCGAGGCCCAGCTCTGAGCTCCCTTCCCATCTTCCCCCCACCGTCTCCACAGCTACCAGCCCAGTGGGCCTGAAGCTGGGCCAAGCCCTCTTCCTCGTTTCCCCTCTCCCCACTTGTTCTCTTCTTTGGCATCTTCAACTTCTGAAGTGAATGTGGTTACAGCACCGCTCCCTGTCCCCTTCCCAGCACCGCCCCCCAACAGACTCTTGCCTAGGTGCGGCCTCCACTCTGAACCCCCCCTTCTGTGCCATCCTGTCTGGGGGACAGTTGCCTCCCCCTCATCTTCAGTGGTTCAGCCTACACAAGGGTAGGAACACTCCATCCTGTCCCCAGTGGACCCTCTTCCTTTGTGGTCTTCTCTACCTCTCCACCCCACATTGGCCAGTGGATTCAGCCATTCTGTGGAACAGTTTCTCACTCCCATGTCCACGGATTCAGTGGACTCATCCATTTGTGAGGACGACTCCTCACGCTGTGGCTGGAAGCTGATGCCTGGAATACTTCTCCCAGGCTCATCCTGGAAACATTCCTCAGCACCTTCTCCCTCCTTCCCGTGGAGCCTCCTGTCAGTGGGGGCTGGACTCTGTCACTCAGAGGTCTCATCCCTGCCCTTGTCCAAGTGCCCAGGGTTGAGCACACTCTTGGATGCCACATTTCTGCTTCCCCTCATCCCCTGGGTATAGTTGTTCAGTGGTCCTGGCCCCACCAAGCCCCCTACAGCCCTGCTGTACCATTCTAACCAGACACAAGGGGAAGAGGCAGACATCAGGTGCTGCACTCACTTCACCCAGGGGAGTTGGGGAAAGGAACTGAACCCTGGCTGGAGGGGATGGGAGGGCTTTTAATTTATTTCTCTTTTGAGGCTTCCCCTCTCTGAGCCAGTTTTCATTTCCTCCCTGTGGCATCAGCCACTCCCTGCCTCCCACCCCAGACCTGTGCTCACAACCACGGAAGTGGGCTGGGAGCAAAAGGAGAGGGTGGGACCCAGTTTTGCGTGGTTGATTTTTATTAATTATCTGGATAACAGCAAGAAACCGAGAATAAAGATTGAGAGAGATCTGGGCACTTTCTGGCTGCGTTTGTTAAGGAGTTAAAAAAGCAGTTCTCATCCAGGCCTCTGCCCCAGCCGGAAGACTCAGGGGCAGGCCAAGACAACCCGCCTTCCTCCTTTCTTCAGCTTTCCAAAGTTTCCATTGTTCATTGCTCCTTAGTGGCAGATAGCCTTATCTGCAGCTCCCCAGCCGGCCAATCCCAGAAGATTAGTGGGTCCAGTTTCTGTATAAATTAGTGGGGCAGGGGCTCTGCAGAGGCTCCTTAGCTCCGCCGATTGAGGCCTGGGCCCAGGCTGTTGTCCTCACAGGAGCCTGGTTAATGACAAGGAGACAGGCAGACACATTGACTGTGGACTTCTTGGATGCCTGGAGTGGGCCCTGGACACTGAAGGATTGACAGTCTCACTCACCAATAAGTGGAACCACCAAGTTGGAGACAGACCAGGAGAAGGGGTGGTAAAGTGCAGAAATCTGGGGAAGGTATGGGGTGAGGGAGTGGAGAAGAGATTTTGGACAAGAGAAAACTGAGTTGAGAAAAGGTGTCTGGAAGAGCTGGGGGCAGCTGTTGGGAGATGGGGGTCCCCACAGAGAGGGGCATGGGGACTCACAGGCACCTAGCCTCTCCTCCAGCAGCAGAACCTGGTCACTGAGAGACTCAATCCTGTCGCCTCGGCCCCACAGCTCTGCCATCTGTTCGGGCTGCAGCTCTTCTGGGGGCATGGGCAGCACTGCTCGGACCCAGGCCCCAGCCTGACTGGCCCACTACAAAGGAAGAGACACCTCAGGGTGTTGGGGGTGGGGTCTGCCACCCGGACTTGGCCCCAGGCATCTCCACTCACCTGCTCCAGCCGCTCCAGGCGCCCTCGCAGCTCCCGAATCTCCCGCCTCAGGGCACGCTCATCGTGTCCAGCCTCCCGAACTGGGACAAAGGAGCAAGCCGAGCGTGACCACTGCCCTGGCCCCGCCTCTGGTCCGGCCCTCCGCATGCCCCACGCACCCACCCACTCACCGGCCACGCTGAGGATGCTGGCACTGGTTGGGGGCTCTGGGGCCCCTTGTGCGCAAGTGCGTCCGTCGGGGCCCAGCACCAGGCCCTGAGGGCAGCCACAGGTGAAGCTGCCTGCTGTATTGAGGCATCCGTGCGAGCAGAGAGTGACGCCAGTCCTGCATTCATCCACGTCTAGTTACCGGAAAGAGGAGGGGGCTGAGGGGGGCGGGGCGGAGGTGGGCGCCACAGCGGGTAGGGAGGTCCTGGCGCCACCCCGAGGGAGGGCAAGGCAACTCACCCACGTGACAGTGCTTCCCACCCCAGCCCGGGGCGCACTCGCACTGGTCTGGCCGAACGCAGATGCCTCCGTTCTGGCAGGGCTTGGCGCAGATGGCTGCGGGCGCAGGAAGCGGGGTTCAAAACCGAGCGGAAGGCCTGGCTCTCCAGCCCGGCGGGGCGCACCTCCCCCGAGGCCTGGGAAGACCCAGCCTCACCTTCATCACAGGTGAGCGCCCCGGGATGCCGCTTTTTCCAGCCCTGGCAGCACACGGCGTGGGTCTGCTGCACCTCCCTCCTCACCTCCCGCCAGGCCACATGGTACGTGGTCCTGGAACACAGCACCGGGCTCTGGACATTGGCATATGGGTCCTGGTCCCGGTTTGGGGGGTTCGTTCCTCTTGAGAGACCCCAGAGCCCGGGCTCCCCACCCCTCACCTGTAGGTGCTGCAGATACGCCTTCCAGAGCACAGAGTCAAGTAGGGTTTATATACGGGTTGGCTGTAGGACTCGTTGTAACGGAGTGGGACCACCAGCGTCTGCTTGGAGCAGACCCCCTGACTGCACCCATGCAGGGGAAAGTGAGAGGCATTGAGTGGGCCAGGCCCTGGGGAGCCAGGAGCCCCACTTCCCTTCAGGCTCCACTGAGGCCCCACCCTCCCTAAAAATGACAGCCTCCCCCCATTCTAAACTTTTGTTTTGCCACCTGTGAAGCCCCAGCCCCAGCAGATTTCATGAAGACCTCTCCCCTGGCCCTGCCCCGCTCTGTTTATCACCTCTCTTTGAGGGATCCACCCTTGGCCCCCTCGCCTGTCATCAGTAGCAGGAGGAATGAGAGTCCGCCTAAGACAGTGCACAGCTCAGCCCTGGACCCCATGTTTCTCCTTGACTTCAGACTCTGCCAGCTGCAGGCAAGAAGAGGTTAATGGAGGCCCTTCCCCTCTCCTGTTAACTTCTCCAGTTCCAACCCTTCCGAGAGCAGTCTGCTGGTGCCCTTTAAGTGGGGCAGGACATTCATTTGCACGCTTGCACTAGCCACCAGGTTTGTCTACACCTGCAGGTACATTTAACTAACACCCCCCCCCTTCCTTTAGCACATCATGGTCCATTGCAGCACCATACAAGCTCACAGCCTGACACACTCCCTCCACTTCCCCTCGTGACCCTCCTGTCTCTGACGTGCCCTCTTCCATCCTAATCCTCCTACCTTCAAAATATCAGATATGCACCATTACACCTTGTACACACGCACACACCTGGAAACCCCACCTTAAACACATTCCTGCTACCCTCACGCACCCACACCACCACATACACCCTGGACCCACTCCCCTCACTCAGACAACACACCCAACTCACACTCAACTCTAAGACTCTGAGTGACCCCCAGTCTTTCCCCATTGACGTTCTCTCCCCACCTGTCTTTCCCCCTCTCCTGGAGACTTCAGGCCACCAGCCTCAGAAGCAGCAGCTCAGACTGGTGGGTGGGCTGGGCGGGCTGCAAAGGAGAGGAGGGGCGGGCCAGACAGAGCCCTCCCATTCCTGCCCCCTCCCACAAGCCTCCTCCACAGCTGGAGCTTGGTCAGTTCAGTGGGGTCCAGATCCCACTACCTTCACCCCCCCAGCCAAGCAAAGGGCCCCTTAGAAGTCTCTTCTCAACCCTATGAGGCCCCTTATTTTTGGAACTCCCCCAAATCAGCAGAGACTACTAGCTTTAAACACCAGCAGCACCCCTGGCCCTTGCCCTCCACCCTTCAACCCATCACAGACTAGGGAAGAACTGAGGGGCAGGAAAAGGCAGAGCTGGCAGAGAACAAAGTGGGGTCAAGTCATGGGAGAAAAAGCAAGATCAGATGAGGAAAGAAAGAAGGGTGTGGTGGGGACTGCCCAGGGCAGTAAAGGGAAAATTGCCCCCATTTCTTGATGACATTTGTTAGGGCCTGGTGGGGGGGTATGCAAAGTTGAGTCAGCCACTGCCCCCCATGCCAGAGCAGACAGGGCCTTATTGTCTCCACCAAGATTCCTTCTTTCAAGGAAGAGGAGGCTCATTGTCCAGCCCCTCACCCAGCTCTGGCCTACAAAGGTCAAAAAGGGGCATAACAAATGCCCACCCTGACCCTTAGCCCCCTCGTCTAGCCTGGGGGTGGCTGGCGCATTCCACCCATGAGGCTGGGGCCCAAACCACTAGAGCCCTGGGCTCAGCCCCCCAATCACAGGCTGGGACAGGAAGAGAATTGTCCTCAGCAGGAAAGAACCCGCAGAGAATCAGGAACCCACACAGAATGGGCATTGAGAGAGCGGAAACACCAAGGGGGTCCCACCCCAGACCAGGCGTCCGGGCACCCGGGCCTCAGGCTCTCCATCCCCACCCTCCCTGGGGAGCCAGGTCTTCCTCACCTGGAAATGAGTCAAGCCAAACTGAGTAAGTGGAACTTTATTTCCATAAATACAGGGGTAACACCCATTCAAGGGTAGCTAAAAGAGGGGCTGGAGCCTCAAAGAAACTGGGCTCCCCAAGGGCACCCCAATACTGAACATAGGGACTGGGGGATCCCCAAACCTGAGATGGGCCTCACGGGCCACAGATATTCCCCAACACTGACACTTCAAGAACGGAAATGTCCCCATAGGGGAGCCTCGGAACCCCACTCTCATGGGTGGTCCTTCCTGGGGGTTGGGAGGGCTCACAACAGGGAAGTTCAGACGAACGGGGAACATTGGGAAAACAGAAGCTAAAAATGTCCTGAGTGGCCTGGAAGGAGACCTCTGTGGTGGGCAGGGGCTGGATTCTGCGTCTCCAGCCAGAGTCGAGGAGCAGCCACGAGTAAACCTGGCTTCTCACTTCCCAAGCTGGGCCTTAAGAGGATGGGGGAGCTCGCAGCGAGCCCCAAACGAGATGGCGGAAACCAGGATGGGGGAGCTCGCAGCGAGCCCCAAACAAGATGGTAGAAACCAGGATGGGGGAGCTCGCGGCGAGCCCCAAACGAGAGGACATGAGATGGCGGAAACCAGGATTTGCCTTTCACAGAGGAGCGGAGGAAGGGGCCCTGGGAGCCCTGGTTGGTGGGGGCAGTGGGGGAGCGATGAGGTGGTCACGGGCACACCAGGGCCTGACATCCAAGGCTACCACTTGGTCTCTGGGCTGGGGAGTTCCTGAGGGATCCCTCAGGAGAGCCAAGGTTCAATGCAGGTCTCATAAAGGGTACGGTTGGAGTGCCAGGCTGTGTGGGAGATCCCAGCCATTGGACACCTCACTATGGCCCCCCGAGCCAGGAGAGTCTTCAACCCAAAAGAATCCCGCAGATAAACCTTCAAGGTGGGCAAAGGGGCATGGAAGAAAGACATAGGGAGGACAAAGTAAGTTCCTGCTGGTGTCCCAGACCCCCTCCCCACAGGGTGAACCTTTCAACTCCCGCGTCAGTGGCAGAGAGAGCCACAGACAGCTGGGACAGTGTGCGCAGAAAGGGAAAGTAATTCCAACGAACTCACCAGTTGCTCCTCCATCTCCAAGACCGTCTCATTTGCATCATAGAAACCAAAGAAGCTACAAAAAGATTGAGGGGTAAGGGGGAGGTTAGCAGGATAGCTGGAGAAAATCAAGGTGGGCTAGGGTCCTTCAGGAACTCATGGCCTGTTGAGGACACAAGCAGCAAGGAGGACACTCAAAATACCAATATTTAACTGGGTATCATGTACCTCATGAGGTGATGCACTGAGGGTACGGCATCACTTCTGCAGAATTCCCATCAAAAATGCATAATCTGAATCTAATCATGAGGAAATAGCCAACAAACCCAAACTGAGGGACATTCTATAAAACAGCTGGCTCATAAGCTTCAAAACTATCAATGCCGTGTCCAAAGACCAAGGAAGTATTCCAGATTAAAAGAGACTAAAGGGCTTCCCTGGTGGTGCAGTGGTTGAGAGTCCGCCTGCCAATGCAGGGGACACAGGTTCGTGCCCCGGTCCGGGAAGATCCCACATGCCGCGAAGCGGCTAGGCCCGTGAGCCATGGCCACTGAGCCTGCGCGTCTGGAGCCTGTGCTCCACAACGGGAGAGGCCACAGCAGTGAGAGGCCCGCGTACCACAAAAAAAAAAAAAAAAAAAAGAGAGACTAAAGAGACATGACAACTAAATGCAACACGGGATCCTGGGTTGGATCTTGCACTGGATTTTTTTCTATAAGGACAACTGGGAAAATTTGAATAAGGTCTACAGAGTACTGTATCAATGTTAATTTCCTGATTTTGATCATTGTATTGTGGATATGTAAAAGAATGTCCTGTACATAGAAAATAGACACTGACATACTGAAGTTTTCAAGGGTGAAGAGATATCATGCAACCTGCTCTCAAATGGTTCACACACATACTCTGTACATACATCTGTGTGTGTGTGTGTGTGTATATATATATATATATGGAGAGAGAGAGGATGCTAAGGTAAACTCGGTAAGATGTTAACATTTGGGAAATCTAGGTGAAGAGTATACAAGATTGCTTTGTACTACTTTGGTAATTTCTTGAGTATGAAATTTTTTCAAAATAAAAAATTCTTAAATTTTTTTAAATGAAGAATATTTAACTGGCATGGGCACTGAGTGGTCACAGGCCATAAATAACTGAACAAATGCCGATATGGGCTATGGAAGCAAAGAGGAGAGGCTACTACCCTAGTGTTAGAGCATCAACAAAGGCTTCCCAGCGATTACCCTGGACTAAGGAAGGCTGTCCCAGGCAAATGGAACAGCAAGAGCAGCACAGAGGTAAGGTGCACCAGCAGCTGGTGCGTGGGGTGCTGGGTTGGAGGCCTGGAGGCCTTGTTGAAGGGCTGGATTTCATACGGTAGGAAAGCAGTAGGGGCACAAAGACCTGGAGTTAAACTCCAGCTCTGCCACACACTCCCCACTGTGTGTGATTGATCATGTTGCTTATCTTCTTTGCCCTGTATAAGAATACCTCCTTTGTAGAGAGGAAGCAAAACATTGTGGTTAAGTCAGACAGCCTGACTTCACCACTAACTAACTCTATGAATGTAGGCAGGTTATTTAATCTCTTTGTACTTAAGTTTCCTTATATGTCAAAAGAGGATAATAGTAATTACCCTATAGGGTTGCTGTGAGAATTAAATGAGCTTTATTTGAAAAGTACTTAGAATAATGCTTTGGGACATAAAAGGTGCTATATAACCTTGAGCCATTATTATCTTCACAGGATTGTTTGAAATGAGATAAAAATAAATCCCACCTCTAACTATTATAAGGCATGTTACTCATTCACTTAAAACCTTCCAATGTGTTCCCGTCTCACTCAGAATTTTCAAAAATCAAGGGCCATGGTTGCCAGGGGCCAGGGAGTGGCAGGGATGAGGGATGTACCATTCTTTAAAGGGTATGGGGTTTCAATTTGGGAAGGAAAAAAAGGTTCTGGAGATAAAATAGTGGTAATGCTTACACAAGAATGTGAATGGACTTGATGCCACCGAACTATACACTTAAAAATGGTAAAATTTTATGTTGTGTGTATTTCAGGAAAAAAAGGGGGGGGGGCTTACTTTGCCCCACAAAGGCTCTCTGTAACTGGCTCCCTGCTACCTCTTTCACCTCCTCTCCCACCCTTTCCATAGCTCCCTGCACTCTAGCCACATGGGCCTCCTTATTCCTCAGACCTGCCCCAGGGCCTTTGCAGGTGCTACTCCTCTCCCCTGGGTTGTTCTTCCCCCAGTTTGATGCACAACTCTTTCCCTCACTTCCTTCAGTCTCTGCTCAAATGGCAACTCTTCCAGAAGGACTTCTCTGGCCACCAGCTAATATAGGCCCTGGCCATCCTCTAATCCCTTCCCCTGCCTTATTTTATCACCACTTGGCGTATAGATTTACATTTATTATCTGTCTCCCCCACAAGAATGTAAGCTACATAACACCATGGACTTCTCTTTCATTTACTACGGCATCCCCAGGACCCAGAACAGTGCCTAGGCACACAGAGTATTTGTTGAGTGACTAAAGTAGATCAGGTGACATTTCAGCTCACTCATGATGATCAAAGGCAGGCACATAGTGCCATGAAGCCATGGATTTTCCTGAGGAATAGGATAGAGGGGACGAGGCTGGAGGCTATTACAGTAGTCCAGGTTAAGTAAAAGAGGTGGTAGGAAATGTGATTACATGGCATATGGAACTATACACACGTACCAATGTCATATTCCTGGTTTTGATACTGTGCTATAGTTACATAGGATGCAACCATTGGGGGGAACTGGGTGAAGGATACACAGGACCTCTTTAAACTATCTTTGCAGCTTCCTACGAATCTAAATATTTCAAAGTTAAAAGTTCTTACAAAGGGGGGTTGGTAGGGATGGAGAGCAAGCAGACTCTACCTAGTAGAGTCAGCAGGGCTTAGTGACTGGCTACATATAAGAGGCTAGGAGATGACTCCCAGGTTTTGGTCTTGGGTGACAAGATGAATGCAGGGTAGGGGTATTAACTGAACAGTGGAAGGAGCAGGCCAGTTTTAGAAATGAGATAAAGATTGGTGGGGGCTGGGGTGTCCTTAGCCAATCTTCAGGCCACACAGCCCTTTATTACCTAGACTGCCAGGGGGTAATGACACCATCATCAGGGCCCCCAATCAGCACCAGGCGGCGCACACGAAGAAAGTTCTTCCGCCAAGCTGCAGGGTGGGAAGAAGAGAGCCTGAATCAGTCACAGGGGTCAGGCCAGGTTGGAGAGCGGAACACAGGGGGTCAGAGAAGCAGAAAATGGGACCAGGGTAGGAGCCTGGGGTCTTACCAGTGGCATTGGGATGGTCTCTTTCCCCATTGATCAGGGCCAGGAAGCTGCTGGCATTGAGGTACAAGTCGTCATGGTGGGGGTCTGGGTACAAACAGCAGTTAGAAAGGTTGTCAGAGAAGCAGGGAGAAGAGGCAAGACCAGAGGCTGGAAGACCAATCAGGAGGCTAAAGTAATAGACAAGGTGAATAGTAATATAATAGTAGCCATGAAATTGTAAACATAATAGCAAACACCTTTTTCTAACACCTGCTATGAGCCAGATAATGTTCAAAGTATATTACATTCATTAATTTATTTAATCCTCATAACCACCCTATAAGGTATGTATTATATCATTATGCAGATGAGGAAAATTGAGTCACAGAAAGGTTGAGTAACTTGCCCAAAGTCATGCCGCAGGGTCAGGCTTCAAACCCAAGCAGTCTGGACCCAGCAGCATCCATGGTCTTAAAAACTATACCAGGCGTTTGCAAACTATGACTCATTGGCCAAATCCAGTTCACTGCTTGTTTCTGTAAATAAATTTTATTGCCAACACAGACACACTCATTCATTTACATACGATATATGGCTGCTTTCACATGACTGTGGCAGAACTGAGTGGTTGTGACAGAGACTGTACGGCCTGCAAAACTCAAAATATTTACTCTCTGGCCCTTTAAGGATACAGTCGGCCAACCCCTGCAGCAGGCTATACTCTCTAAGGCAAATAAGGTGATACACATGAAGCATTGTGAACAGTGCCTGTTCACATGGTAAGTGCTCAATAACTGTTAAGTTATCATTATCATTGCTGTTGGTTATGGTAGAGGTGGGAGCAGCAGGCCCTATCTTCCAGGATGCCCTTTCCATGGAGGCCCCAGGTCCTACTCACCATGCCAGTAGTTGCAGATGGAGAATTCCTGGCCCCAGGGGCTATAGCAGATGCGGTAGAGGTTAGACCTCATGGAGGTGGGGAACAGCCACTTCAAATAGTCCGTGTCTGACAAGAGAACAGCGGTGCCAGGTGGCTCCAAACTTGTGCCCTCAAGACTCAGGGCCCCCCCTATGGAGCCCACAGTGCCCACTCACCTCCATACTGTCCCATCTGTGGAGAGGAGAGAGAGATGAAAGAATCCACATTGTGTTCATCCATCACAGACAGCAGTGCCCGGCATACCAGGCCCCCTGCAGGCAGAACACCACATTGGGCAGGGACTTAGGGACAGCTGGGCCAACACTGCCCCCCGTCCACACCCCCCACACACACAGTGTACCTAAAGGAAACTGAGGCCCAGAGAAGGCACACACCCAGTGTCAAAACATCCACGTCATGTAAGTGACAGAGCCAGAATTCGATACTGGGTGTCCCGACTAACTGTAGGGTGCTTTTTACTGTCCCACTACCTTTTGTGTCCAAGAACCATGGGTAATGGGCAAAGAAAGGGGCAGCAAGGCAGGGAGCCTCCCTCCCACTCAGGACAGAGATAAGACCCAGGTACTGAGGGAAGTCAGAAAAGGAGGGCTCAAGTATCAGGGCTCTGGCTGAAGCAATGTGGCTCAAAAAAGGGAACGCTAGGCAGTGTCCCTCAGATAAGGATCAAGCCTCAGATAGAGCTTAGGAGCTGGGGTGGGGGAGGGTGCCTACCCTGCGAGTAGCAGATGAGATGCACCCCTTGAGGGGCCTTTGCCATGATGGGGGCCACAGCCTCTCGGAACCCTTGCACCTGTTCCCACAGGGGCCGCAAACTCTCTCTCCCATCGAAGAGATCGAGCACTGTCACCACAGTCCCAGGGTGTGTCTGTGGGAAGGGGGCAATGCCCCAACCGGGGATGGACGATCAAGCCCCTCCACACCGCCCCCTGGCCAGTGCCCACATGCCTATTGTGCCCTGCTAGAACCAAGGATCTCTCATCCCCAGACTTTCCCCACGCCAGCACCAGCTCCCCCGAGGAGGTTGGCACGTCCAGCATTCAGTTCCCCATTCGCCTTCCCCAGCCTCTGCAGACGCCACCAACGCCCCACAACCGGGGGTCCCCTGCCAGACCTCGTTGATGTATTCCAGCAGGTGGCGGAAGCTGTACGAGCTGTCAAAGAGCCCATGCACCACGATGACCGGCTTGTAGGAAGCCCGATGGGGCGCGGGGGTTGCGGGCAGCAGCAGCAGCAGCAGGGATGGCAACAGGAGCAGGAACCCCGCCGGGGGGAGCCGCAGCCCCGGGAGCCCCAGCATGCTCCCGCCTGAGAAGGGGGCGATGAGGGCCTGTGAGAGAGATGATAACACCCCCTGCCTTCCGAACAGACGCCGGCAATCAAGCCTCCCCTGCCCGTTCCCACACCAGGTCCTTGTCACAAAATATCCTACTTTTACTCTAGTCCTCTCCCCACAAACACACCCCCCCAACCACATTGTAGATGCACTGACGCTCACCCAAGCCCCGCCCCTAACTCAGCGGGGACTCTGTCCCCAGGCCCGCATCTTCCTAATGCATCATCCCAGCCATGCAAGACCGGGGTTTTGCAAGAAATACCGCTGAGCAGCAGCGCAGGACCCTTGGAGAGTGCAAACTCCCACCTGGCCTGGGTCCGTGAGCCTCGCTCTGCCCGCTGTTTACTTCCCTTCAGCTTGGAACCCACGTTGGGGAGGGGAAGGGTGTAAGGAGAACGCGCGCAGGGGAATGACGGATGGGAGAGGGGAGGCTGCTC
The DNA here is from genome assembly GCA_004363435.1 of Platanista minor. Lineage (NCBI taxonomy): Eukaryota > Metazoa > Chordata > Mammalia > Artiodactyla > Platanistidae > Platanista > Platanista minor. The sequence continues at coordinate 2,358 of RJWK010018061.1, read as the reverse complement.
AGGGTCGCACTCAGCCGTCACGTCCGGGGCTTTCCCTACCAACCGTGCCAGTGTCCCCCGCAACGCAGGCCCGAGACTGGAGGGGCAATGGAACAATCCATTGCGCCCAAAGAGCGGGGGAGGAAATAGGTGGAGCGATCCACATAGACCGGCGGGGAGAGGCAGAAGCAGCAAACATGTCCTGGGAATTGAGAGACTGCCTCGTCAGTCCCTGCGGCAGCAGCGACCCAAGGGTCCCATTTCCCGGCCTTGATTCGCCCTACTTCCCCCAATTCAGGCGTCCGGCTCCGCAACGGAACACGGAGTTCTCTTTCCCCAGGGAGACGCTGGGAGAACAGACTGGGGAAAGGCAGTCTTTCGCATTTCGTCGTCCGTCAGATGAGGGCTAAAGGTAGCCCAGGAGGACCCTACTCCTAACCCCTTCCCTCCCGCCCGCGCCGGATCTGCGTCTTACAACTCTTCATCCTGAAGTGCTTGTAGTGTCCTTGTTTCCAGAGACACGGAGAGCCCTCGAGGCCCCTCGAGATAAAAGTGCTTGACCCAGTTTCTTCTGCCCTACTCCACTCCGGGGCCCATCTGTGACACACCCCCTCCGCCCCTCGGGGGCGGAGGGCCCCTAGGGCAGCGCTGACTCAGGCTCGTTTGCTTTCGGATGAGTCTTTCCACCAGAGCGACTCCACAACCCCGCCCTGAACTTGGAGCTCCTTGTGGGCGGCTCCTTACTCAGACCTTCCCACCCGGTCTGGACTTCTGAACTCCAGGCGTCCCGCACCTCTCCACCTGTGACCCCTACCGATACCCAGGTGCCCGGGTTAGGGCTTTTACTTAGCATTTAAAGACGTTTCCCTTGATTTAAAAAAAAAAAAAAATCGCAGCTTCTCTGAATTCCTCTCTCTATTCACAAGGTATTTGCCAGTCTAAGTCTCTCCCAATAAAACCAACTTGCGCCCCGAGCTGTGTAGAGGATGGGGTGGCGGTAGGGGGTTAGGGGCGAACGCGAACGCCTTAGAAGCCAAGTGAGCGGTATGGGGCTGTGATCTAAATCTCTGGGGCCTGGGAATCGCCCTGGCAAGCGCCTCCCTTACAGCTCTGTAGTTTCTGCCTGGAGTCGGAGGGGAAGGACAGAGCTCCGGAGAGCGATTGCCTCAGACGGGGGCCGGGAAGTACTAGTCTAAGGGGGAGGGTGGGATGGGTAATAATGACTCCCAATTACGTTTTTGCAAAAAGCCCAGCTCTGGTCAATCTTGGCTGACTGCTGATCTTCACCGCCTATCCCCACGTACAAGCTCCCAAGATACAATAAGCAAAATAAAAAGACTGCAGTTACCGCTATGCCCCCAGGTCGACTCAGGCAATGGCGCTGCGTCTTGGCGGGGGTGGTGGGTGGGTGGGATTTCAGGAATGGATCTGAACACTGAGGGCCCTGGAAACTCTAAGAAGCCCAATAAGTAAAGGGGGGAAGGGGGACCAAGCACGTATTCCCAAACCGAGCTGCCAGCAATGAGCAGTTGATCCATCCCCTCCTCCCAGCGGGCTTCGGCTCCTTCATCCTGGAGAGGAAAGGTATCTATATATCCCCCAAGCTTCCTCTTCGCCCTACACTGCAACCCCCAGCCCCCAACACACCACAGGCCTCCTACCTCTGAACTGCTATAGACCAGAGCTTCTCACTCTACCTCCCGATTCATCCCAGGCCAGGGTGGCAGGTCAAGGTCATAACCCTGGGAACTTTTCAGGCCATGGCCGGCCTCAACTCTGCACACGGTTTTTTCTCTCTCATACGGTCGTCTCTCCTGCAGAGGGGAAAACTAAGAGCCAAGGATTTGGGAGAAGATCCTGAGATCTTACAGGGGCTCTGAGGGAAGCTGAGGAGGGGGAGGCCTGACTGCGGTGAACAAGATCCAGAGGGAACTGGGGTATTGAATCCACTGAGCACCTGCTCGCTGCCTCCCACAGTATAATCCCTATGGCCAGTCTTGGAGGGGAAGACTCTAGAGAGTTCTTTCTCCCTCCTTCCTTCCCTTAGTACCACCCGCCTTGCCTGGTCTTGCTTGCCTCCCAGTTTCCATGACAACTCCAAAGGAGCCCAAACTGGGGGTTTGAATGCCAGGGTGAGAGGAGGCGAGATGTAGTCCAAAAGCGGAGACCGAGTGGGGATGCGTCTGGAGGATTCCCCCTCCCTCGCCTCGGTCCCTTTAAGCTCCCCCCCACCTGCTTTCCCTCCGCCCCCCGCCGCCACAGTCTTCATCTCTCCATCTCTGCACTGCTGCCGGCTGCGCAATCTGCGCACCCAGACTCCGGGGCTAGCCAGGGACCCTGACTCCAGACTCCGGTTGCACGGATCCTGTCCCAGGGAGA
>RJWK010018060.1:0-33698 GCA_004363435.1 Platanista minor | reverse complement strand
ACCCACCCTTTCCTTCCACTCTTCCCAAGCCCTCCCCCACCCCTCCCCCTCCCTCTGAAAACTGATTTCCCATCAGGGTACGTTTCTATTCTGTTTTACATTTCTGAATTCAAGGGTTTTATAGCCAGATTACCCTCTCACAGTGTAAGCAAGTTTTCTGCCTTGAAAAATTCACTTTACACCAAGGGCAGCCCCAATCCCCTGGCCTTTGAAGTACTGGAGGTCTCCCCTGCTGGTGGGGATCAGGGTTCCTCCCAACTCTTTGTGGTTCTTGAGGGCCTATTCCCTGGCCCCCCACATCAGACCACAAGCTAGAATCAGAGGGCCCCCAGTGGGGAGACGTCTGAGATGGAGCTCCTGCTGTGAACGGCACTGCTGGTGGGGAGGACGTGGGTGCGTCTGGGAAGGGGAATAATGGGCGTGAGTGTGAGGATGCGAATGAGGCAGGGCGCTGGACAGGAGGGGACTCCTGTGAGGCTGCGGACCGGGACTTTGCTGTCCCAGATAAATAAAGCATGGCTGTGTCCATGGACCTGAGATCTCCCTCCCTCTGCCCACCAGAGGCGCAATTTTTCTGGTTCCCAACTCTGAGAAGCTGCATAAGGTCTCTATGCAGCTCCTTTGCTCCCTCGGCAGCTTCTGACCCTTCCACACCCTTCTGTCTTCTCCTTCTGTGGCTCCAGAAGCGGCTGCAGTAGGAGCAGTGGCCCCTGCCTCTTCTTCCTCCTCACCTGCTCCTTCTGCCCAGGTCCCACTGGCAGTGGCCAGGCCTGGTCCCTTTGCAACCTGCTCCTGGAGAGAAGTGAGCGGATCTGAGACCTGTTCTGGGGGTGGGGGTGGGGCGCGGGGGAGCGGCCGGGACTGGGGGCGGGTCCTTGGACGGGCCAGGGACCAAGTCAGAGTAATCTTACTGCCTGCAACAGCTTCCACCTCAGGAGGTCCCCCTCTTTCTGCACCTCCACCAGCCTGGCATAGGATAGCCGCAGCAGGGAGGCCGCCTCCTTGCGCTCCACGTCCTGCTGTGCCTTGAGCAACTTCAGGTCTGAGACCAAGGCCTGCGCGGCCGACTTGTGCAGTTTGGCGAAGTCGTGCAGCCACTGCACCCTATGCTTGTGTAAGAGGCTCTGCCTGTGGGCGAAGCGCACGCGCACGCCCAGGGCCAGGGTGCCCCAGACACAGGCCTCTTTGGCCTCGCTGGGCACCTGACGATCCTCCAGTATGGCCAGGAGCTTGTCCTCCACCGCCGCCCAGGACAAGGATATACTCTCGAGATAGAACGCATAGCCTTTCTTGTGCCTGGCCATCCGCTCGCTGATGAAGGCCATCACCTTGCCATGCCAGAAGCCATTACTGGGGTCCTCGGATTTTTAAGGCCATGATAGCTGAGCGCCTTTGGGTCTTGGCTAGCCCTGCGGGGATGAATCAACCAGTTGTCCCCTCCCCTCGCCCTCGGTCTCCTCATCTCCGCTTGCCTCCCCCCTCCCCTCTTCCTCCCCTCATAAAGAGCTCTCCCCCCGACTGGCTTGCCCTGCCCCAGGACACCTCCTGCCAAGCCTCACCTCCTGGCTAGTGCGGTTGCAGGCCCAACACACGGGCCTACCACGCTTAAAGAGAGGGCACCGCTCCCCCCGACCTCCCCGAGGGCTCCGGGGAAAGAAAGCCTCCAGTTACCACTCTACGCTTTTACCTTGGGACTGTTCCAACTTCCAGAAACAGCGGGGGTGGGTGGGGTGCGTGAGGAAGATTCCCGCCCCTGACATAAGGGAACTCCCTACGCTGTTGAAAGTCTTTGCAGGCGGAAAGAAACAGGAGTGGTCAGAAAAGATTCAGAACCAAGAACGTAAAGCGCTTGTAATCAAGTACAAAAAGCCTCAAACACCCCCCACCACCACCACCATAATGGTTTGTCCCACTCAGTGGGCCTGCCCTTCCTAGAGGTGGAATATTTTAGAACCAGAAACAGCTTCAGTCCTTCAGTTGCCTCCGCTACCCTGTGCAGGAAGGAGGTGGAGTCAGAGTACAGCCTCATCCCCATCACCCTAAGTGGTAATAAATCCTGGCCATATCCCCCCAAAAAACGTGTCTTGAATTTCTCTACCTCCAGCCCTTCCCCCCTCCCCCTGGGCAATTTATTCCCTGGACCACTGCAGCCCTCAGACCCCAGGTTTGTTTCCTGCCCTACCCTGGCATCAGAGGGATCTGACCATGTCTCTTTAAACTTCTAATGGTTTTTCCAGGTGTAGAGGATAAACCAGACATCCCTCAGGTTGAGTACTACTTTGCCACTTACTGTATGACCTTGTACTATAATTAAATTTCAGTTTTTACCTATGGACCTAAGATGAGGACTGAATGACAAAAAGCATGTAAAGTAGTAATGTTTTCTATGGTCCCATTTTTGTAAAATGTACAAATCCTGGGGCTCCCCTGGTGGCGCAGTGGTTGAGAGTCTGCCTGCCGATTCAGGGGACACAGGTTCGTGCTCCGGTCCGGGAATATCCCACATGCCGCGGAGCGGCTGGACCCGTGAGCCATGGCCTCTGAGCCTGCGCATCCGGAGCCTGTGCTCCGCAACGGGAGAGGCCACAACAGTGAGAGGCCCACATACCGCAAAAAAAAAAAAAAAGTACAAATCCTGTGTGTGTGTTTGCATATGTTTCTGTGATCTTGGAGAAAGGAGTGGAAGCATACACGTCAGACTCTCAACGCTGGGGACCTCTGGGGGGTGGAGTTGCAGGGGAAGTTGGGAAAAAGTTTTCGTCTTTTAAAATAAATCTTTTTGTGATTTCATTTGTTACAGAGAACATATAATGCTATATGTATGCATGCATTAAAAATCTGGAAAATTATATACCAAAATTTTGACAGTGGTTATCTTTGGGTGGTAGGAATACAGAACTTTCTCAAAAAAACTTTATTCTTTATATTTTTCTCTATTGTAAAAATTATTTATAATAAACATGTATTATGTTTTTCAGATTTTTAAGATATTTTTTTCCTGATAACTTCTGATCACTGTAAACAATTTCTAAATATCTAGAAAGTAAATGTCTCCCTGTAATCCAACCCTTCCCTTCAACCTGGAAGATAACCATTGTTAGCAGTTTGATATATATCTTCCAGTGTTTTAAAGTAGGCCACAGCAAATAATTGGCAGTTTCTCAAATGAAGCATCCCATCTTTTGCCTCCTGGCTTTCACTCAGGCTGCTCCATGAGTGGATTGTCCCTCAGCACCTCCTGCTCTCCCCACTCCCATTCTCCTCATCCATCTAAGTCCTGTTCTATTTTTATTACCCTTTCAGAACAACACTCAAGTAGTGGTTCTTCTTACAAATATTTCTTGATCATCCAAACCCCATCTCAAGCTAGGCTGAATTATGCCACCTTTTTGTGTCCCCATGATACCTTGTGCATACCACTTGCACTACTTTTCACACTCTATTATAATCCATGATTTTCTAATTTTTTCCCCATTAACTGGGCATTCCTTGAGGGCAGTGTCTGGATCTTATTTCTGTGTTTTCAGCATCTAGCACAGTGGTAAGCATCTGATAAATTAATTATTGAATTAATTTAAATAATTCATTATATCGGTAAGGGACAAACGGGTACCTTTAAAGAGAGTTCTATTTTCTTCTCTGAAATGCCTTTTTCTCCACACAGACTGATTTTCTGCCACCTCACAGCTTCTTATGGCAGAGACCTCGCCTTAGTATTTGAAACCAACCAATATCTGACAGATTTGGAATTTGTGAAAAATACCCTGGAAGATTCCGGAATGAAGCTTCTGTGTGAAGGATTAAAACAGCCAAACTGTATCTTACAGACATTGAGGTAACAGAGCAGGAGAATTTGTTGTCTGTGTTCATGTAATTTTTTGGTCAATTTCTTTTGTTTGGAGGGAGAGCATGAATAGGTAATGAGGTCATTCCTCTGTTCTCTGAAGGTTGTACCGATGCCTTATCTCTCCTGCTTCTTGTGGTGCGCTAGCAGCTGTTCTCAGCACCAATCAGTGGCTCACTGAGCTGGAATTTAGTGAAACAAAACTGGAAGCTTCAGCTTTGAAATTGCTCTGTGAAGGCTTAAAAGACCCAAATTGCAAAGTACAGAAGCTCAAGTAAGTTGTCACTATTAGTTTCCATACTGCAAGAAAAAATTTAAAAATAATGCAGCTCAAGATGGGTGTTGTATGATCAAAACACATTTCAAGGAATCATGGAGAGGAAGAATAAAAGTGGCAATAACGTTAATGACAATAATGAAAACCCACACTTACTGAGCAATTACTTTGTGCCAAGCATTCTGCTGAGTGCTTTGTATACATGATTTCCTTTAATGCGCACAACACTCTGAGAGATTCAGGTTACTATCCCCATTTTAGCAGATGAGGAAACAGAAACTCAAGTTCAAAAAGTTAAAATAACATGGCAAAGGCACAAGTAGAAACCCAGACGTGTCTGACTTCAAAGTCCATGTAGTGACCATAATAAAAAATTTACCATATATGTATTAGTCAGGTTTCTCCAGAGAAACAAAACCAAAAAGATGTGTATAAATATATATAGAGATTTATTTTAAGGAATTGGCTCATGCGGATTATGGCAGCTGTCAAGTTCAGTATCTGCAGGGTAGGCCAGCAGACTGGAGACACAGGGAAGAGCCAGTGTTGCAGTTCAAGTCAAAGGCAGTCTGCTGGCAGAATTCCATCTTCTTCCTGGGAGGTCGGTCTTTCTCTGTTAAACTTTCAACTGATTGGATGAGGCTCACCCACATTATGGAGGGTAGTTTACTTTACTCAAAATGTACTGATTTAAATGTTAATTTCATCTATAAAGTACCTTCACAGAAACATCTAGAATAATGTTTGACCAAATATCTGGTACCATGACCTAGCCAACACACTTGACACATAAAATTAACAATCACAACATATATGTGGGGTTTTCTAAAGTAAAAGCTCTTTAGGATTAAAGCTTTCTAAATCCACTTTGAAACTCATTTTTTTGGCAAAATACCTCTATTTAAAATTTCCAAGTTGGGGAAATATAGATACGTGATGTCCTTATGAGCCCTCTTCAAGACTGAGTTTGGAGCCTGGTAACTCAAGAGAAAATTGAAGACTCAGAGGTTGTAATGTATATCATAGAAATTCTTGAAAGTGATGGAAGAGAAAGTTGATGGGAAATAGTTCAAGGAATTGGACTACCTAATGTGGAGAAACAAAGATTGAGAAGATGGGAAGGTCAGTAAAAACCACTCTTTGTGCCAAAGAAGAAATGTTATATGGATGATGGTGATGAGCTGGGTCTCTCTAAGGATGGCAAATTAATTAGTAATGAACTTATAGATAAAAGAAAAGGAAAGGAAAGATCTTTTGACTGTAAACTTTATTAAGGATGATTATGGCATTTTCCCCAGGGATTCGAAAGAAGATATGAGATAGAGTGCTAAAATCCATGCGGGGAGGGCTTCCCTGGTGGCGCAGTGGTTGAGAGTCCGCCTGCCGATGCAGGGGACGCGGGTTCATGCCCTGGTCCGGGAGGATCCCACATGCCGCGGAGCAGCTGGGCCTGTGGGCCATGGCCGCTGAGCCTGCGCATCCGGAGCCTGTGCTCCGCAACAGGAGAGGCCACAACAGTGAGAGGCCTGCGTACTGCCAAAAAGTAAAATCCATGCGGGGAATTAAAATGAGATTAGATCGTGTTGATATTTCCTCCCAATTCTTTTCTTTTTGGGGGCAGTCAACATGTTTTGAGTTCTCATTGGGGGACACAGTGTTGTGGGAGCAACGTACAAGTCCCTCTCATGGGTAAAAGGGGGTTGTGACATATTCAGGGTTGGGGAGTCTCGTATGGGTGAGCCTGTATTTTCTTTGCTAATGATATTTTGCGGGTAGGAAGTAGGATGATAAAGTGGCCAATTCTGTGTCTGTTCATCTTTCTTTCTCTCCAGGTTGTGTGCTAGCTTTCTCCCTGGAAGCTCAGAGACTATTTGCAGATATCTTGCCTCTGTTCTCATTTGCAATCCAAACCTCACTGAGCTGGACCTGAGTGAAAATCCCCTGGGGGACACAGGGGTGAAGTATCTTTGTGAGGGTCTCAGACATTCCAACTGTAAAGTAGAGAAACTAGAGTAAGTTTTTTAGAACTATCTGGCATCATCTTATAACTACTGAACTTGTTAAATGCCTGCTGTGTGCCAGGATCTATGCTTGGTGCTTGCCAGAAGTTATTTCACGTAATTCACTCCTTGAAATAACTATATAGGGTGGGTTTTCTTACCCCATTGTACAGATGAGGAAACTGAGGATTGGGGGGAAAAGTGACTTGTCCAAGGTCACACCATTAAAAAGTGGTATAGTCAGGATGTGACTCCAAAATCTGTCTCCATACCCCATGCTCTTTCCAGTATACTACCATCCTGTGTGTTTACAGGAGTCATGCTAATTAAATATTAACTCTGTAAAGACTACTACTATGTACTCAACACTGGGCTAGATGTGAATGGAGTTATCAGAAGGACTACAAGTGACAGGGCTGCCCTTAAGGACACACAGATATGAAACAGTTAGAGAGCAACACAGTTCAACATGTAATCAAGTGCCGAACACTGTAGAATCATTTAGAAATGCCAGATGAGCCCAGGGAAAGGGAGGAGGTCACTGTGGGCTGGAGACCTCAGGAGGAGGCTCTGTGTAAGTGGTGGGCCAGGAGCTGGAACTTGAAGGATGGCTAGGGCTTAGCTAAATGGGGAGGCTGGGAGAACATTCCCAGGAAGCTAAATGACAGCAGCGGCTGATTTTTCTTCTTTGTCTCTGGGTAGCTTGAGCACATGTTACCTAACAGATGCTAGCTGTGTGGAGCTCTCTTCTTTCTTGCAAGTGAGTCAGACTTTAAAAGAGCTGTTTGTGTTTGCCAATGCCCTGGGGGACACAGGAGTACAGCATCTCTGTGAAGGTCTACGGCATGCAAATGGTATAATCGAGAATCTTGTGTAAGTGTCTGCTTGTCCTTGTCCTTCTCGTGGGCACTGGCATTTGAGGTTCAGTGGGACTCCCTGCTGCCATGGTTAACAGCCACCTTGGTGTCCCCGTCCCTCCAGGCTTTCCGAATGTTCCCTCTCTGCAGCTTGTTGTGAGTCCCTCGCCCAAGTCCTGAGCTCTACCCGGAGCCTGACAAGGCTGCTTCTAATTAATAACAAAATTGAAGATTTGGGACTGAAATTGCTGTGTGAAGGATTAAAACAGCCTGACTGTCAGTTAAAGGATCTGGCGTAAGTATCGTGGACAATAGCCACAGGCAGAGTTCTTGATGTTTCAGCAACTCCCAAAATTAAATGATTTTTTTCTGGCCTGGTGATATAATCTCTGAGGAAACAATAAATGAAGACCCAGATAATTTAGGGGGAATAAATCTTCCCCTCTCCATAAACTCTGTTTGGCCCTGGCCCAAGGGATTTTTTTACATGACACTCTGATTTTCTTTTCTTTTTAAAATAAATTTATTTATTTATTTTTGGCTGCTTTGGGACTTCGTTGCTATGCGGGCTTTCTCCAGTTGTGGCGAGCGGGGGCTACTCTTGGTTGTGGTGCGCGGGCTTCTCATTGCAGTGGCTTCTCTTGTTGTGGAGCACGGGCTCTAGGCGTGCGGGCTTCAGTAGTTGCAGCACGCAGGCCCAGTGGTTGCGGCTTGCGGGCTGTAGAGCGCAGGCTCAGTAGTTGTGGCGCACAGGCCAAGTTGCTCCATGGCATGTGGGGTCCTCCTGGACCAGGGCTCCAACCTGTGTCCCCTGCATTGGCTGGCGGATTCTTAACCACTGCACCACCAGGGAAGCCCGCCGCTCTGATTTTCTAATGTGTTTTTCTAGTGGGTAATCCCAATACCTAAAGTGACCCAATGCAGATGAAATGATGCCAACCTTATCTACCTTACTTCCTGGCAGACTGTGGACCTGTCACCTGACTGGAGAGTGTTGTCAGGATTTGTGCAATGCACTGTACACCAATGAACACCTACGAGTTCTTGATCTCAGTGACAATGCCTTAGGGGATGAGGGCATGCAGGTGCTGTGTGAAGGGCTGAAACACCCCTCCTGCAAGCTACAGACCTTGTGGTAAGTGCAGAGAGACTCTTTGTACCCTGGGCTCTTGTTCCAGGCTGTATATGAAATGGAGGGTCACTGTGGAATTTGGTAAAACCGATTTCTTTCTTGAATCCCAAATCCCCCATAGGCTAGCAGAATGTCATCTCACAGATGCATGCTGTGGAGCCCTCGCTTCTGTCCTCAACAGAAATGAGAACCTAACGTTGCTAGACTTAAGTGGAAATGACCTTAAGGATTTCGGAGTTCAGATGCTGTGTGATGCACTGATTCATCCAATATGTAAACTACAAACGTTCTAGTAAGTTACTGTGGTGGGGGAAGTGGGAGAGAGGGGGTCAGGACAGGCACATTGGGTTTGATCATAGTCATTGCAGTGAGAAAAGAGAAGAAAAACTGAGGGCCGGCCATGCCTAGGCAAAATATCAAAGTAAGTGAAATTACCAGTAGGCCTCTTCCTTGGACACAGGGACAAGGATAGAGGTAGAGAACAGGTAGTGCTGGATCCCATTGCTAAGAAAAGCAACAGGGTGTAGGAAAAAGAGCATCAGATCCACATTCTGCTAGGTCTGGCTTAAATACTAGGTCTAGCATCTACTAGCTATATGACCATGCTTACTTAACCTCCCTGAACTTGAGTATCCTTGTCTGTAAAATGGGGCTAACATGAGTAGTACCTGACTACCTGGTGTTAGTTAGCATGGGGATTACATGAAGTGAGATGTTAATTATGAATGTGCAGCCCCTGGCACATAGGAGGTACTCCATAAATGTTAGACCCTTTCCCTTTCTTCTTCTAATACCTGCCAGAGGGCTCGACGTTTACAGTTTGAGAGTCTTCAAGACTCAGGGGGATGAAGCTGTTACAGAATTACAGTTACAGAAAGTGGAGGTCTTCACCCTTTCGAGCCAATGTCCATCTGCCAGCTCAGCAGGCTGGCATAGCACACAAAGTAATTCTTAATTAGGATATAGCTATGCTCTGTTGGCAGCTAACCAGTGGCCAAATGGCCATTTATTTCTGGCATTCAGAACTGGAACACATAATGGAAAATAAAGGCTGAGTGCAAAAATTCCACATTCCAAAGCCAATTTGATGGATTGAAGCGTAAATGAAAACAGCACAAAGGCCTGATTACAAGTCTGGCTGAAACAGAAGCTGGTTCTCTACTAGCAAAGTGAAGTCTGTTAGACTCGAGACTGTGGTAATTACTGCCCAGGAAGAGGGAATTATTCACAACATAATAAGCCTCAGGGGTTTAGGGACCTCCCTGGTGTCTTTCTCAGAAAAGGGTGACTGGAGTCTGTATTTTCAGTAGGTTGAAATAAACTCAACAATCAATCCTAATGTTTCTTTAAATATAGAGTAATTTAATGTGGTAGCACCCTATGGTGTGTAAGCTTCAGCAAAGGTCCTAAATGACATCACAGAGAAATTATTTTGTGATGCCATTATTTATTTTTTATTGTAAATTGTTGCACCGTTTCCTGTTTCTCTCACCCTTTGTCTTTTAACCAGTGTGCTTCCATTGTGTTTTCAGGCCAACCTTCAAACCCTTGTAATTTGTCAATCTACAAGTTGATAGCAGTGTGCAATAGTAGCTCAAAATACAAAATAAAGGACACACACATGCACACACAGAGTAGACACCATTCACTGACCTCAAATAAATTTTGAACATTAGAGTGTATATAAGACAGATAACACTGAAATCAATAGAAATATATACTTGCCCAAGTAAAGTGAGAGGAAACTGTTGATCATTTAATATGGTGGTGGGCTAGAGAGGGGATAAATCCAGGAGAGCCTCCTAAAAGGGGAGTCTAGTCTGAGAATTGGAAAGGCTGAAGGAAGAAGGTTGTTTTCTAAGAGCTGCTTCAGTATGAGGTCTGAATCTTATTCCTCATTGTATTTTCCCCATAAACTTTCTAGTTCAGTGCTTTGCGTTTAGTAAATGCATATAGGAAACCAGTTATTAATTTAGAGCATCCGGGGGCAAGGCAAGGAGACAGTTGATGATATGTTCAATAAAGACTAGGTATCTAGACCTTCAGAAGATTGAGGGGAATAAAAGAGGTTGTGGCCTCAGTGACAGTGCTCACCTTCACTCATTCAACAGCACTTGCTGAATACCTGCTATGTGCTAGGCAAATGTGCCAGGTTCTGGGAGACAAGAATGAGTAAGATGAGAGACATGATTTGTACTCTTTAGGGACCAGTGGACCTAGTGGTAGAGACAGGCACATAAACTGATGAATGCAGTAGGGTAATCATGAAATCTTAAGGGAACCACACAGCAGGAGACAACTCACCCAGCCCAGGAGGCTCAGGGAAAGATTCCTTGAGGAAGGGCCACCTGAGTTGAGTCTCGGGACTATAGCCAGGGAAATGGGGGTAAGGATGGAGAAGGGTAGTCCATGCTCAGGAGATAGCATGAGCAAAGGTAGACAGACAATAAGCAGCTTGTTTTGTGGTACTTGAGGGAGATAGAGGTGGGAAACCTCTAGGAAGTTCGCTATTGTTGGAGCATAAAGTGCAAAGCAGGATGTGTCAAGAAATGAGACTGAGGGGGTAGGCAAGGCCTTGTATGCCATGTGTGATTAGTAAGATCTGTTTGCAGAATTCCGGGTTCGAATTCAGTTGTCACTCTTTTCTTTCACATATCTGAGTAGTAGTACATTTGGGGGGGCTTTCCTCACCTTTCCAAAACTGGTTCCAAAGATGGAGCCAGTTTTGCTTCCAAAGCTGGTTGGAGAATCAGTCCACTGCTACTGCTGTTTCTTACTGCCACATGGGGCTCATCTTGAGAACTGATGATCCTACCCAGTCCCACAGAAGCTTGGTGACTGGATGGTGTTGCCCTGGCTGGTGTGGATCCCTCCCAGCCCTGCCGTGCCGTTATACTTGGACTCTGAGGTTACATATATTTTAGTCCACACCCAAATGTGCAGTCATTGTTCTCTAAAGTACCATATGTGTCAGAGTGTCTGGGTCTAGAAGAGCTCTTTGAATCAGCCACAGGTATGTATGTGTGAAGTCAGTCCTTGCCCACAAAGATGTAGGCCCCTGAGTTGAGTCAGGAGCCCCACTTAAGCCTTCTTCTTTCTTCAAGATATTTTATTTTTGGTGCCTTGGTGCCTTTCCCAGGCACTGGGCCTTGGATAAAACCCCCTAGATCACCCTGACACATGTTCCTAATTCTAAATTTGGAAAGAAGGGGTTGAGAGTAGGTGGTCTCTTAACTCCCGGAAGACCTCCAGGCTTCCTAAGCATATTGACCTGCCTCTTCTCCAGCAGTGAGTTATACATGTCAGGAGGTAAGACAGCTTTTGCTAAGTCACTCAAATAATTCTAAAGTTCTTGTTACACTTCCATGGCATTAAATTTCTACTTACCCTACAATTGCATAACTAGCAGGGCTACTCATTTCACTTTGCTAGATAAAGATTAGCTTCTATCTATTAAAAACTAAAAACTGTACCTCACTACACACTTGAAAGAGTTTATACCTTCTTTTGTAGTCAATAGGTTTTAATCAGGGATACACATGTGGAGTTTGAAGTGCCTGCAGGACATTGTGGGAAGTTTTCTAGTAGGTAACAGTTGGATATAGGAGTGTTTCCTGGAGGTGATAGCTGAAGCCATGGCAATGGATGAGATCCTCTAGGGAGAATGAGAAGAGAAGAACCTCTGAGGAACATCTCTTGGGAATTAGCCCTGGGCAGTACCAACTTTTAAGAGGTGGGTATGGAAAGGAAAACACATGGAGAAAACCAAGAGAGAAAGGTGCCCTGGTAGCTATGGAAAAAGTGAGTTTCAAGGAGGAATTGCTCAACTGTGTCAAATGCAGCAGAGATTTCCAAAATGATGAGTACTGAAAAGTTTCCTTTGGATTTACCAATTAGGAGGCCATAGGTGACCTTGTCAGGGGCTGTTTAGTGGTGTGATGGGGCTGGAAACCAGATTGCAGTGACTTGAGAAGATGGAAGATAAAGAAGTGGAGAAGGAGTGGAGACTACTTTTTCAACACTTTTGTGAAAAGGAGAAGAAACGTGGGGTTGTAGCCTGGGGAGGGATATTTCGTTTTCTTTTTTGTCTTGTTTTTTAGGACAGGCAAATTTGTAAGCTGAGAGAAAGGAGCCCATAGAGAGGGAGAGGTTATAGATACAGGATCAGGAACTGATGGACTCATGGAGCAGGGCCTTGGACAAATGCAGGGAGGGATAGGAGTGAGAGTTCAAGAGGAAGTTAAGCATTTTCTCTTTTGAGATCCGAGGAAGGGAGTTAAGGCTGAGGGAGAAGGTAGATACTGGAGTGGATGAAGTAACTGAGTGGTGTTGTAGTGCAAGTGTGAATAGGAATCTTATTCTTAAGAACAGGAAAGAAAGGTACTGAAGGCGTCTGTTGGCTTGACTTGACACAAGATTCTTTTCATTTTTCATAGCATTGACACGGATCATTTACATGAAGAAACATTCAGAAAAATAGAAGCTTTAAAAATGAGCAAGCCTGGAATCACCTGGTAGTTTCCAAGGAGAGCCCCTGAATCAGCTGCATATAGACCTCCTCTTTCTGGCACCATCTCTAACAGTTGTGCAGTATTCTTGTTCTAAACCTGTTAACCTTTGCTGAGGACGCTAGTGTGAAACAAGCAGCAGTGATTGCTATTTCTTACATAGAACCATCCACTAAATAGGATGTAAAAGGTGGAAGCACCTTAGTTGAAATGTCTTCAGCAATAATACCTTACGTTCTTATATTGTGTTACAATGTTTACTGTGTTTTTATAAAAACCTTCCAAGGTCGGAAGATGAGGCTCAGAGAGGTTGTGACGAGCTCCAAGTCACACAGCTCAGTGGGAGAGTTGGGACTTGCATCCAGCCAGGTTTCCCAATACTCAGACAGGGCAGGGAAACAATAGAAAAATAGACATGTGAAGGAGTCCACTTAAAGAGACAAGATACCTGAAATGATTAAAGAACCAGAGGGTGGACAAACACATGTTATATATTATGGTGCTGATTTTAAGTAAAACTGTAATTCACAAAAGAAAGTGAGAGGAATGAGTTGGGTTAATAGGTAAAGGCTTCATCAAGGTGAGACTTAATGTGGGCCTTGAGAATGAGTAGGATTAAGATGCGGGGAGATATACTGGCCAGTGGCTATAAGACTGCAGGCAAAAGGGCTATGTTTGTGAGCAGCTCACCAGAAGCACCTAGGGAGAGAGAAATACTTGCATTAGAGTTTCTTGAGCTGCCACAATATTCATATCCTAGGCTCCTGAGGGTGCTCTCCAGTTCCCAGGCTCCACTCCCTTTCTGAACTTTTAATACTTCCCCCATGTGTTTGTTCTTGTTCATGGACTCTTATGACTGAACTCACTACTCATCCCTCACAGCGTATTCCATAGCCTAGCATGGATCCTTCACAGCCCCATGTTTCTATCTCTGCCTGGCTTCCACAAAATACTAGATGAGACGTGTGGAGAAAGGGAGTGCCAGGCAAGGAAAATAGCACAGAGCCTGTGGGACCGACAGAAAAGTAGGCTGACCTGATTAAGTTGTAGAGCTGTCTCTAGAAGCTACTTACTAGCTGTGTGACCCTGAATAAGTCACTTGGATTCTTGGAGCCTCAGTTTTCTAATCTATAAAATGGGGGTAAATTGACATTAACCTTGCAGGGCTGCTGTTCCCAGCATGGTGCCTATCCCACAGTAGGTACTGATTAATGGTAGCTGTATGTATGAGTGTGTACCTATAATATAGTTGAGCTGTGTAGTCTTTGAGCCCCCAGACTGTGTAGTCAGTGTGAACTGTGCATTTGAACTAAATGTGTGTGCTGGAGGTGGTTAATCTAGTGGGGGAAGAGACACACAGTGGAAAGTTATTGCAGGCTAGAGGTCCAGCTCTCCATGTCCTCATCTATCATCAGGTATTGTTCCCTGCTGCCCTGGGAGGTTGTAACTCTCAGTCAGAGACCTGGTCTGGCCTGAGAAGAATGGTCAAGGTAGCAGTTTGTTTCCAGTTTTCTCAAGTTCTTCTTTCCCTTTAGTTATTTAACACTTATTTATTGAGGATTTACTATGTGCCAGGTTTTGTGCTAAGTGTTGGCTTTACAGAGGTGAATATGCCTTTTTCTGTGCACTTTCCTTACTATGTTCTCTGACTGCCCTGGTCCCTCTGTCAGTCTGGTGAACATCTGATAAAATTCAGTCACGTTGGGCTTCCCTGGTGGCGCAGTTGTTGAGAGTCCGCCTACCGATGCAGGGGACGCGGGTTCGTGCCCCGGTCCGGGAAGATCCCACATGCCGCGGAGCGGCTGGGCCCGTGGGCCATGGCCGCTGAGCCTGCGCGTCCGGAGCCTGTGCTCCGCAACGGGAGAGGCCACAACAGTGAGAGGCCCACGTACCGCAAAAAAAAAAAAAAAAAAAAAAAATTCAGTCACGTTAAGGACTCAAAGATATAATGTTAAATGAAAAATTGCAGAACGCTCTGTGTGTGTGTGTGTGTCCTGTTTGTGTACAAAAGGATAAATATGCATGTGTATGTATGTGTCCAGAGTATGTAAGAAAGGATATATACAAGAAATTGCTAACAGAAGTTACCTCTGGCAAGAGGAAGTTGGCAAGCAGGGGCACTGGGAGAACAGGAAAGGAACTTTTCATTTTCATCTATAGCCCTCTGTTTTACTTGATTTTTACCATGTGCATGTATTACTTTTATAATTAATAAACTTGATGTTAAAAATAAAACTTATTCATACTGAGGAGTTATTTTTCTTCTTTTAAAACATGACAATTTAGAAGAAAATACAGGGCAGTCATTTATAAACATGACATAAAAACCCAAAGGAAGAGAAAGATCTGACAACATCAAAATTAAAAATTTCTTTATGAATAAAAAATCACCGTAAATAAAATTAAAAGAATATTGATAGGGCTTCCCTGGTGGCGCAGTGGTTGAGAGTCTGCCTGCCGATGCAGGGGACACGGGTTCGTGCCCCGGTCCGGGAAGGTCCAACATGCCACGGAGCGGCTGGGCCCGTGAGCCATGGCCGCTGAGCCTGTGCATCCGGAGCCTGTGCTCCGCAACGGGAGAGGCCACAACAGTGAGAGGCCCGCGTACCACAAAAAAAAAAAAAAAAAAGAATATTGATAAACTGGAGGAACATGTTTGTCGCATGTATAAAGACAAGACTAATGTCCATATATATAATAACAAATGTCCAAATATAAGTAACAAGTCAGTATGAAAAGCAAAACATAGAGGACTTCTACTTCCAGCAATAATGAAGCAACAGTGAGTGGATTTACCCTCTCACATGAATGACTCAAAAAATGGGCAAAATATGGGAAACAGCAGTTTCCAGACGTTGGATAATAGGCAGAGTTGGGACAAAAAATAGCAAGATGGTAGTTTTGAACAGAACTGTATCAGTAGTCATATTAAAGTCAGTGGTCTCACAGCAACCCAATTAAAAGGCTGAGATTGGTAGAATGGAAAAAGATATTTTTTAAAGACAACCATATACTGCTTATAGATAATCCATTTTAAATATAAAAACACAAATAGGTGAAACAAAAGATGGGGAAAGATACACTATGTTAACATTATTTTTTTTTAAAGCTAGAGTGACTATTATTATCAGAGAACGTACACTGCAAAGAAAAGAATATTAACAGAGGTAAAGAGGGCCATTTCATAATGTGGCTAATTCATCATGAGGACATAACAATCCTAAAGATATGTGCATTTTAGTAACATTCAAAATACATGAAGAAAAAACTGACTTGAGAAATAGACAAATCCATAAATTTAGTCAGAGACTTCAATATCTTTCTCAATAATGGATAGACCAAAAAGAGAAAATAAGAATATGGAAAATTTAAATAACACAAATAATATATTTGATCTAATTGACATCTATACAACACTCAACCCAACAACAACAGAAAACATTCTTTACAAGTGCACATTGAATATTTACCATGATAGACCATATCTGGATCATGTAACAAGTCTCAATATTAAGTTAAAGGATGCAAGTCATACAAAGTGTGTTCTCTGACCACAACGGAGTTAAATTAAAAATCAGTAAAAGAAAAATACATGGAAAGTCCTCCAAATATTTGGAAAGAATTACACACTTCTAAATAATCCATGGCTCAAGAGTAAGTCTCAAGGGAAATTCGAAAGTATTTTAAACAATGAAAATTAAAACATGAGACATATTTTAGAAAAGAAAGGTCTTAAATCAATTACTTCAGGTTACATAATAAAAAACTAGAAAAAGGAGATCAAATTTAATCCAAAGTAAGCAGAAAAAAGGAAATAAAGATAAGAGCATAATATATATTGTATGATTCCATTTTTATAAAATTCTAGAAAATTCAAAGTATTCTTTAGTGACAGCAGATTAGTGGTTGCCTAGTGACAGTTGAGGAAAGGAAGGGACACATTATAAAGGTGCACAAGAAAACATTTGGGTGTGATGGATATGCTCATTATCTTGTTTGTGGTGATTATTTCAGTCAAAGCTCATCAAATTGTACTCTGAAAATATATCTAGCTTATTGTATGTGAATTGTACCTCAACAGAGCTGTAAACACATACACACACAAACACACACAAACAAGTTTGAAAGAGTCATTTAAGAACATCAGTTGGCTAAGCCCTTTATTCTGCAGTTAAGGAGCCTGGAACCCAAAGAGGTCAAGGTCATACAGCCAATTCATGGTAAGACTGAGATTAGAACTTGTGTCCTTATTTCTGGTCTTGCTCATCTTAGTATACTAAAGGCAGAGCTCAGATCAAAGGAATAAATTGCAAATGGTTGGTCTTCAGTCTTTTGTGGCATACCAGTGGGAAGGAGACATGTGCATGATGAAAAGGGGTGATTTCCCAGGGTTCTTTCAGTGATGTGCCGGAACTGGCTCATACTGACTGGTGAAAGTTGATGGTTACATTTTCAGGAATTTTGCAATCAGTTGTTAAAGCCATCATTAAAAAAATCACATGATATAAACTTGCAATTACGTAAATTTTATTAAAGGTAATAAATATTCTAGACTCATGACTTCCTACTTATTTTTATCACATTTTACTATCATCTGTGCTCTTGAGGTAATTCACATCTGTTGTATTTGTGTAGTGGAAATGTTAAATAATGGTGTTTTACTCTGCATCTCTTCGGTAGCTTGAAAATGGCCATAATGGGAGTGTTTACAACACAGAAATGGGCAAATGCTACAAATTAGGGATCCCCCTCCTCCCCCTCCCCAGGAGAGCTGGTTGTTAAAACTTTACCAGCACATTTTTGCCTTAGAGCATCACTTTCCCTGCCATTCATTTAAGGCTGGCCTGGAAGGCAACCCATCAGTACCTAAAGTCATGCTAGATAAACAGTGGGCAGTCCATAAATGTTTGAGGGTAACTAACCATCCCACTTTATTCTGGACTCTTGATTCCTGAACATCCCAGGAAACTCCTCAGTCCTGGGAAAGCCAGAATAGTTGATCACCCTAGTGTTGGTACACTTTAAAAAAAAAAAAAAAAAAAAGGAACCAGGTGGATAAATCAATTGAAAGCTCTCTCCATTCTTGGAAAAGTAGCTTCAACATATCTCTGTGAGCTAACTAGTGGCACATTTGTGCATAAAGCTCCACACTTTACACAATCTCAGTAGTAGCCAGGAGGAAAGATAGGACCTTACATGTGATAGGTGTTCAGAGATGTCCACTGGTGGTAGATGATTGCAGAGAGGCAGGCCTGTAATGGGAATGGAGGCCCAAAGATGGTAGAAAGCTGGAGTCTGGTCTAACAGCTGGTGGCAAAGGCAGGTGGCAAATGCAGGTGGCAACAGACTCTGGATCTGAGGCAGGCAGGGGTTGGGGAAGCCTCAAAAGATAAAGGATCACAAAAGGTAATGTCAATGAGAGCGATAATGAGTGTGAATACATAAGGGGGTGGCTGCAACTTTGAGGTGTTTATTGTGGTTGTTAGCACTTTGAGGGCATCAAAGGAGTTTATTGGGAAGCATCTGCCTATTCCACTTTGTTTTCCTTTTCTTCTGTTCAAGACTCACTCTGCCCAAGGGCTAAGTAGGCAGTTGCCTGTGCAGCATGGAAAAGTTTTCTCTGTCCAAAGACTTTCCCCCTTCTGCCCCTTCCCCACCACCCAGACCTGTAATTTTTAGAAGCCAGTCTCTCTCATGAGTTAAGGTGCTCAAAAGTGCTGTTAACATCTCACCTCAGGTTAGTAAGTTAGTTCCTGATTGGTTTCCAGGAGTCTGGAACATACAGAGCATGTGAGCTAGGTGGTAAGAACAGGAGAGGGGAAGGTTCTAGAGCACTGACAGACAACGCGGAAGACTGGGCATATCAGTAAAAACCTAAATTGGAAAGAGAGGTAATAACCTTGGCGTGGAAGGGAGTCACCACAGACAAATGTCACCCACTTCTCAGTTTTGTTTATGGTTGATTGTTTCTCTTGCTCACCTATCTCTTTCTTGCTTTTCCAATCCAGGAAATCTTCCTTGAAGAAGTTCCATTCTGGGACTTCCCTGGTTGTCCAGTGGTTAGGACTCGGTGCTTTCACTGTGGTGGCCCTGGGTTCAATCTCTGGCCAGGGAACTAAGACCCCGCAAGCCACGTGGCACGGCCAAAACAAAAAAAGTTCCATTGCCTAGTGTGAATGTATCACACTCTCTCTCACCAAGCCTCTCTCTCACTTAATCCCCATCAGAACGGCGGGAGGGGGGAGGCATGCCCCCTTCTCTGAAAGAAACAGATAATAGTAGTAGTAGTAGGAATTATTACTGTTCAGGCACTCAGCTATGACAGGCATTGTGCTTTACTATATATTCTCATTTAATTCTATGAAGTAGATATTTATTTTCTTCATGTTCTATATGAGATGCAGAGTGGTTAAGTAATTTGCCAAAGGTCACACAGGTAAGTGGCAGAGCCAAAATTCAAACCTATCTCACCCCAAAACCTGTGCTCTTAACAACCACACCTCTTCATGTGGACTCTGGCTAGGGTTGGAGGAAGAAGGAGGTAGACATAAAGGGAGAATATTTTAATTCAACACATGTGTATGCACTACTTACTATGTGCTGGGTTTATGGGGTATAAAAAGATGAGTAGGCACAGTCCTTTCCCTTAACAAGATCTCAGTTGAACAGAGGAGATATGTCCATTGTTCTAATAGCTCTACTATAAGGCAGAGTTTGATCAGGACCATAATATAATAATGATAATAGGAACCAGTTATTGAGAGCATACCATGTGTCAGGCACTATGCTAATGTAGTCTGCATATATTTAATCCTTCTGACAACTCTGGGACGATTACTGCATTTTACAGGTCAGGAGACAAGTCTAGTAGAGGCTTCATTAACTTCTGTGGCTCAGAATAATGTGTTACTGGGCCCTTCAGAGGCAGGAGAGAACTGGGCTGAACATTGACTTATGCCTTCCTTTTGAGTGAACTAAACATATATGTACCCACCTCAGAGCCTACAGACAGAGCTACCAGCTGCTTCAAGATCATGCATACCTCATCCAGCACTTGGTCTGAAGTACCTTGTCACTATACTTTCATTGCATTTGCAACCTTGAGAACAGTGAAGGCCACCAGAGTTCATCATTGACCACCACCACAAATGCGCCTCACCAGTGTTTTTTTGTTTAAAACCACTCATTCGTTATGATTGTATTTTGCACCACTGGTCTGTACACTTTCAAATAGATAAAATGACACATTTTATGTTATGTGTAATTTACCACAATAAAAAACATTTATTACACAAAATGTTAACTTTTATACAAAGTTTAATATACCTTGCAGGTTTACAGAAAATCACTTTCCTGCACAAAAAATTTCAAAAGCTAAATATTATAGAGTTCATAATCAGGACGACAGAGCCTTTTACCAGGAGACCAGCTCTAGCTACCACCTCAGCAGTTTGGGAGAGCAGCCTTGCTGCAATCACATCTCACATTCTCATATAGTCATACCTCATTTTATTGTGCTTCTCAGATATTGTGTTTTTTACAAATTGAAACTTTGTGGAGACCCTGTGTTGAGCAGGTCTGTTGGTGCCATTTTGTTAACAGCATTTGCTCACTTTGTGTCTCTATGTCACATTTTGGTAATTCTCACAATATTTCATACTTTTCCGATATTATTATATTTGTTATGGTGATCTGTGATCAGTGATCTTTGATGTTACTACCGTAGTTGTTTTGGGGTGCCATGAACTGCACCCATGTAAGATGATAGAGTTAACCAATAAACGTTGTATGTGTTCTGACTGCTCCACGGACCAGCCGTTTCCCCATCTCTCTTCCTCTCCTTGAGCCTCTCTATTCACTGAGACACAACAATATTGAAATTAGGCCAATTAATAATGCTACAATGTTCTTTAAGTGTTCAAATGAAAGGAAGAGTCACATGTCTTTCCTTTTAAATCAAAAGCTGGAAACAATTAAGCTTAGTGAGGAAATCATGTCAAAATTCCTTAAGCCAAAGTCTAATCCAGAGCAAGGTCCTAACTCTCTTCTATTCTATGAAGGCTGAGAGAGGTGAGGAAGCTACAGAAGAAAAGTTTGAAGCTAGCAGAGGTTGGTTTATGAGGCTTAAGGAAAGAAACCGTCTCCATAACATACAAGTGCAAGGTGAAGCAGCAAGTCCTGATGTAGAAGCTGCAGCAAGTTATCCAGAGAATCTAGCTAAGACAATTAATAAAGGTGGCTACACTAAACAACAGATTTTCAATGTAGATGAAACAGCCTTCTATTAGGAGAAGATGCCATCTAGGACTTTCATAGCTAGAGAGGAGAAAATACCTGGCTTCAAAGCTTCAAAGCTTCAGAGAACAGGCTGACTCTTGTTAGGGGCTAGTGTAGCTGGTGACTTTACTTTGAAGCCAATGCTCATTTTACGATTTCAAAAATCCTAGAGCCCTTAACAATTATGCTAAATCTACTCTGCCTGTGCTCTAAAAATGGAACAACAAAGCCTGGATGACAGCCCATCTGTTTACAACACGGTTTACTGAATATTTTAACCTTACTGATGAGAACTACTGCTCAGAAAAAAAATATTCCGTTCAAAATATTACTGCTATTGATAATGCACTTGGTCACCCAAGAGCTCTGATGGAGATGTGCAATGAGATTAATGTTGTTCTTCTGATTGCTAACACAACATTCATTCTGTAGCCTATGGATCTAGGAGTTATTTTGACTTTCAAGTTTTATTATTTAAGAAATACATTTCAGGGCTTCCCTGGTGGCACAGTGGTTGGGAGTCCACCTGCTGATGCAGGGGACACGGGTTCGTGCCCCGGTCCGGGAGGATTCCACATGCTGTGGAGCGGCTGGGCCCGTGAGCCATGGTCGCTGAGCCTGCGCATCCGGGGCCTGTGCTCCTCAACGGGAGAGGCCACAGCGCTGAGAGGCCCGCGTACCGCAAAAAAAAAAAAAAAAAAAAAAAAAGAAATACATTTCATGACGCTATAGCTGCCATGGATAGTGATTCCTCTGATGGATCTGGGCAAAGTCAATTGAAAACCTTCTGGAGAGGATTCACCATTCTAGATGTTGTTAAGAACATTTGTGATTCATGGGAAGAGGTCAAAATCAACACCAACAGGAGTTTGGAAGAAGTTGATTCCAACCCTCACGGATGACTTTGATGGGTTCAAGACTTCAGTGGAGGAGGTCACTGCAGACGTGGTAGAAATAGTGAAAGAACTAGAATTAGAAATGGAGCCTGAAGATGTGACTGAATTGCTGCAATCTCATGATGAAACTTGAATGGATGAGGAGTTGCTTCTTATGGCTGACCAGAGAAATTGATTGATTAAGATGGAATCTACACCTGGGGAAGATGCTGTGAAGATTGTTGAAATGACAACAAAGGATTTAGAATAGTATTGACACATAAACAGCTGGTAAAGCACTGTCAAGGTTTGGGAAGATTGACACCATTTTTCATAGAAGTTCTATTGTGGGTAAAATACTATCAAACAGCACTGCATACTATACAGAAATTGTTTGTGAAAGGAAGAATCAATTGATGTGGCAAACTTCATTGCTGTTTTATCTTAAGATGCAGCCACCCCGACCTTTAGCAAACACCACCGTGATCAGTCAGCAGCCATCAATATCAAAGCAAGCCCCTCCACCAGCAAAAAGATGACAATTTGCTGAAGGCTCAGATGATGGTTAGTATTTTTCAGCAATTAAATATTTTTAAATTAAGGTATGTACATTGTTTTTTTAGACATGACACTACTGCACACTCAATAGACTACAGTATAGTGTAAACATAACTTTTTTTTCAATGTGTAAGATTCCTTTATTCTGAGACATCCAAAAGATACATCAAGTAAACTCACTTTGCTAATATTTACTGAGCATATGCTGTGGGTGGCCAGGAAGTGATAGGGGAGGGGTGTGGACCAGCCTCAGACACAAAACCTCCAGGGACATGCTGTGAGGCCATGTGACAGAGAGGACATTTGGGCTTGGCTTTTTTTCTGAAACCCAAAAAAAAAAAAATCGTGTCACTCCTTCTATTGCAGTATTTGCTTTATTGCGGTGGTCTGAAACAGAGCCACAATAACTCCAACGTATGCCTGTATTATTTTGTGCTTCTTCTCCTCAGCCCTTCTTCCCATGATTTCTTTCCCTTGCAGATATTTGTACTGTGTCCCTCAGATCCTTTGTTGCTTGATAAACAAGTTCTCCTACATACTGTTCCTAGTCACCATCACCAAATGCTACTCACTCCTCCTTTGCCCTAGCTGACTCTGGCACTTTGCTAAGGACACTCATTTGTAAGGACTGCAGGAGTGATTGCAGCTTCCTGCTTTTTTTTTTTTTTTTTTTTTTTTGCGGTACGCGGGCCTCTCACTGCTGTGGCCTCTCCCGTTGCGGAGCACAGGCTCTGGACGCGCAGGCTCAGCGGCCATGGCTCACGGGCCCAGCCGCTCCACGGCACGTGGGATCTTCCCAGACCGGGGCACGAACCCGTGTCCCCTGCATCGGCAGGCGGACTCTCAACCACTGCGCCACCAGGGAAGCCCCCTCCTGCTTTTTTGAGACAGCTTCCGGGACATTGTTTCTCTGCCCTGCTGGAAACACAACATTAAGTCGCATGCTAGTCTAATCATCTACCACAACCTCATTTTTGTTGTCTAGACACTGTTCATGCCCTCAAAGTAAATCAGTCCTTTTAGCTTTTAATACACAGCCTTCCTTGCCAATATCATGTCATTGTCCTGAGGGGCTTCACTGTTCACCTGTTTTATTCATCCAAAATTTTGGCCTAGCAGTTCTTGACTTCTTAAAACCTAATGACTTTGCCCTGCCTCCATTTTATTTTTTTTTAATTTTTATTTTATATTAGAGTATAGTTGATTTACAGTGTTGTGTTAGTTTCAGGTGTATGTTGATCTCTTTTATTATGGGCTGAATGGAGTAACTTCGAGGAAGACAATTTTTGTTTTTTGTTTTTTTAATTTTATTTTATTTTATGTTGGAGTATAGTTGATTTACAATGTTGTGTTAGTTTCAGGTGTACAGCAAAGTCGTTCAGTTATACATATACATATACCCATTCTTTTTCAGATTCTTCTCCCATGTAAGTTATTACAGAGTATTGAGTAGAGTTCCCTGTGCTATACGTAGGTTCTTGTTGATTATCTATTTTATACATAGTAGTCTGTATATGTCAATCCCAAACTCCTAATTTATGCCTCTCCCCCCACCTTTCCCCTTTGGTAACCCTAAGTTTGTTTTCTAAATCTGTGAGTCTGTTTCTGTTTTGTAAAGAAGTTCATTTGTATCATTTTTTTAGGTTCCACTTATAAGTGATATCATATGATATTTGTCTTTGTCTGACTTACTTCACTCAGTAAGATAATCTCTAGGTCCATCCATGTTGCTGCAAATGGCATTATTTCATTCTTTTTTATGGCTGAGTAATATTCCATTGTATACATATGTACCACACCTTCTTTATCCATTCATCTGTTGATGGACACTTAGGTTGCTTCCATGTCCTGGCTATTGTGAATAGAGTTGCAATGAACATTGTGGTACATGACTCTTTTTGAATTATGGTTTTCTCAGGGTATATGCCCAGTAGTGGGATGGATGGGTCGTATGGCAGTTCAATTTTTCGTTTTTTAAGGAACCTCCTTACTGTTCTCCATAGTGACCTGCCTCTACTTTAGTCACACTCTTCCATGGCTGCTCTCTTGACGTGTACAGCCTAATACATTAGCCACTAGCCACTGGTGGCTATTTATTTATTTATTTTAGACAGGTATTTTTAACAATTTATTTATTTAATTTATTTATTTTTGGTTGCATTGGGTCTTTGTTGCTGTGCACAGGCTTTCTCTAGTTGCGGCGAGTGGGGGCTACTCTTCATTGCAGTGCACGGGCTTCCCATTGCGGTGGCTTCTCTTGTTGCGGAGCACAGGCTCTAGGTGCATAGGCTTCAGTAGTTGTAGCATGCAGGCTTCAGTAGTTGTGGCTCACGGGCTCTAGAGTGCAGGCTCAGTAGTTGTGGTGTGCAGCTTAGTTGCTCCACAGCATGTGGGATCTTCCTGGACCAGGGCTCAAACCCGTGTCCCCTACATTGGCAGGCAGATTCTTAACCACTGCGCCACCAGGGAAGTCCCACAGGTGACTATTTAAATTTAAATTAACTAAAATTAAATAAAAATTAAAAATGAGCTCCTCAGTTGCACTAGCCATGTTTCAGGTGCTCAATAGGCACATGTGCCTAGTGACTGCCATATAGAGAAAATTTTCATCAGTGAAGAAAGCTCTGTTAGCGTAGCTTGTGACATCATCCTCACCCAGAATTGCTCCACCTCAGAATGTGTATCTACAATTTTCTAGACACTGTTCAAGGAGCTGAGGATACAGTGGTGAACAAAATATGTATCATTTATTAAGGCTTGCTACATTTATTAAGCTTACTACTAATCAAGATAATGTGGCATTGGAAGAGGGATAGGCACATAGATCAGTGAAACAGAATAGAGAACCTAAAAATAGACCCACACAAATATGCCAAGGTTTTTTTTTTTCAAAGCAGTTCAATGGAGGAAGGATAACCTTTTCAACAAATGGTGTTGGAACAATTGGACATTCATAGTTGAAAAAAAGACAGAAAAAGGAAAAGAAAAAGAAAAAAATGAACCTCAGCCTAAACTTCACACCTTATACAAAAATGAAAATGAACTGCAAACTTAGAAGCAAAATATAAAACTATAGAACTTTAGAAAAAGCCTAGGAGAAAATCTTCAGAACCTGGGGCTAGATAAAGTTTAAAACTTAATTAAAAACTTTTGCTCTGCGAAAGACTCTGTTAGGAGGATTAAAAGACAAGCTACAGGGCTTCCCTGGTGGTGCAGTGGTTAAGAATCAGCCTGCCAATGCAGGGGCCATGGGTTCGATCCCTGGTCCGGGAAGATCCCACATGCCGCGGAGCAGCTAAACCCGTGCGCCACAACTACTGAAGCCCATGCGCCTAGAGCCCATGCTCTGCAACAAGAGAAGCCACCGCAATGAGAAGCCCGCGCACCGCAGCAAAGAGTAGCCCCTGCTCGCCACAACTAGAGAAAGCCCACGTGCAGCAACGAAGACCCAACACAGCCAAAAATTAATTAATTAATTAATTAATTAAAAAAAAGACAAGCTACAAACCAGCAGGAGTATTACAAACCACATATCCAACAAAGAACTCAAATCTAAAATACATAAAGAAGTCTCAAAACAGTGAAAAACCAAACAGTCCAATTAGAAAATGGGAAAAAGACATGAACAAATATTTCACTGAAGAGGATATACAGATGTCAAAGAAGCACATGAAATGATGTCAAACATCATCAGCCATTAAAGAAATGCAAATAGAGCTACCAGAAAACCTCCCAAAAACAAAAAACACTACATTCCTACCAGAATGGCAAAAATAAAAAACAGTGATAATACCAAATGCTGATAACGATGGAGATAAAGAATCACTCATACATTGCTGGTAAAAAGTGGTACAACCACCCTGGAAAACATTTTGTCAGTTTCTTATAAAACTACTATATGGGTGGGATAGGCAGGGTGGGAGGGAGGGAGACGCAAGAGGGAGGAGATATGGGAACATATGTATATGTATAATTGATTCACTTTGTTGTAAAGCAGAAACTAACACCATTGTAAAACAGTTATACTCCAATAAAGATGTTAAAAATAAATAAATAAATAAATAAATCTATACGAAATCGCAACAACAACAACAACAAAAAACAAAAAACAAACAAAAAAAACCTACTATATGGCTCAGTAATTGTACTCCTGGGCTTTTATCCTAGAGAAATGGAAATTTATGTTCACACAAAAACCTATACATGAATGTTCATTGAAGTTTTATTCATAATAGCTCCAAACTGGAAACAACCCCAAATGTCTTTCAACAGGTGAATACAAAACAACTTAAACCATGGTACATCCATACCCTGGAATACTACTCAATGATAAAAAGGAATGAACTACGCAGTACACATGATGAGCTGGATGAATCTTCAGAGAATTATGCTGAGTGCCAAAAGCCAGTCTCAAAAGGTTACATACTTTAGGACTCCATATATGTAACATTCTTGAAATGATGAAATTTAGAAATGAAGGACTGATTAGAGGTTAAGGGCAGGGATGGGGGAAAGCAAGTATCTGGGAGAGAAGAGGGTGTGGCTATTAAAAGACATTGTTAGAGATCCTTGTGGTGATGGGACTGTTCTGTATTTTGACTGTATCAATGTCAATATTCTGGTTAGGATATTATATTATGGTTTTGCAGGATGTTACTGTTGGGAAAAACTAGGTGAAGGATATGAGATCTCTCTGTATTATTTCTTATAGCTGCATGTGAATCTTCAATGATCTTAAAAGAGTAATTTCAACTTTTTAAAAAGTCAAGGAGGTGAACATTTTAAGAATGAGGAAATGATAACTGGTCAAAGGCTGCCAAGAAGTCTAGCAAGGTGAGAAATGAAAAATGCCCATTACTTTTGACAGTATGGAGGTTATTGTGACAAGAGCTGTTTTTGCTGTAGTAAAGGGCTGGAAATTAGGTGGAAGTGGACTGAGGTGTAGACAGGAAGCAAGGAAACAATGACAGTAAGAAAGACCACTCTCTCAAGAAGTTTGGCTGTGAAGGGGAAGGTGGTTACTTGAGTGAAGTGTGGGGTTAAGCAAGTTTTTGTTTGTTTGTTTTCTTTTGTTTTGTTTTTAATAGAGGCACTTCAATATGTTTAAACCTGTTGGGAAGGATCCAGTGGAGAGAAAAAATTTGAACAAATTGGAAAGATGAGGGATCATCAATAGTGTACGACTTCTGAAAGACAGACAATGGGATCAAAAGTATACACAGGACTATTGCCAGTGGAG
The DNA here is from genome assembly GCA_004363435.1 of Platanista minor. Lineage (NCBI taxonomy): Eukaryota > Metazoa > Chordata > Mammalia > Artiodactyla > Platanistidae > Platanista > Platanista minor. Next base: position 6,131 of record RJWK010018060.1, on the reverse strand, counting down.
AGAACAAGCAACACATTTTTTCTAATGTAACAAAAAAGAAGATGAAGATGGAAGGAGATAATTTTCTTTGTGATGCTGGAAGAACTTCTGAGAATAGAGGTGAATATGAAGGGAAGAGGGAGGTATATGAGGGAGAACTGGGATTTAAGGAGACTGAGAAGGTTTGAAATACCTGTGTGAATTTCTCTAGCAGTGCTCAGGTGTATGTACAGAGAAGACAGAGTTGGGCTTAGCAGGGTAGGTGGTTTACAAAACAAGGTCAAGGCAAGGGAACTTAGAACTGGCAAGAATGGTACTGAAATGATAAACCATGACATCTAAGCTAAGTAATGAGGGAAATAAAAAAGAAGAGTCCTGATAGATTGGGAAGAAGTAGAGGGATCCATGGACTTTAGGAGCTGAGGCATTTTCATAGCACTAGTTGAAAAACTCAAAATAGGAGGTTGTGGCTGGAGGAGTGATGACAAGCAGGGTGAGGGCCTGGTGGATTTAATCTCAGCAGATCTTGGAGGAGAGTGGAAACCATGTCCGATGGCCAGAGTTCGTTCAGCCTAGCACGTATAGTCTCTGCCTATTTGGATTATGATGGCAAACCCAGAGGTTATAGTTTCTATACTGCCATAGCCTGGAGTGGCATCGATCCCAGGAGAGGTAGCTTCAGTCTCAATCCTTGTGGCCTAGCATTGTGGCATCCCTGGTGGCTAGAGTTCCACTTCTCTGACCAAAGCCCTCTATTTCTCTAGTCTTTATTGTCACTACAGTTATTCTTCTAAGTCATTTAACCCTCTACTCCTTTGACCCCTCCATTATTTCCCAAGCAATCTATCAGCCCTCTCTTCTTCACTTCCACCTCAGACAACTTACCAATATTTTCAAACTGCTTGCTGTTTGCCCATCCTTTGTACTTGCATAGTAGCAGAACCCCAAACCTACATCAAACGAAAATGTCTATCTCTTATGCATGGGGATTGGCTCCAGTCTCAGCTGGGTTTTCCACACTGCCGTGTTGGATACTTTGTGTGCCCTTCATCAGCATTCTCTCCCATTCACCCAAGAAGCCAGTTCAGCTCCTCACCAGTTTTCCTAAGCCCCCTTCCCCCTGCCTCTCGTCAGTTAACCTGGACTCCCACTTTTCCATAATTACAGAGGCCAGAAACTACCTCAACTTCCTGCCACCCAACCTGATACACCCCTCACAGACTTAAAGACATCTATTTAATGTTAATTGTGGCATCTATTCCCTGTATCCTCCTTCCTTCTTTGGAACTTTGATCCATTGTTTGACAACCCTCCCTTCCTGCCTCCCAGGTGTATCTTCAACCTATCTCTCTCTACTAGTTTCTCCTTATCTCTCTCTGTCTCTGTCTCTGTCTCTGTCTCTGTCTCTCTCTCTCTCTCTCACACACACACACACACACACACACACACACTGTTAGGTATAAATATGCTCAAGTATCATTCAGCTTAAAAAACACAAATTATCTTTTCAAACAAGTATTTCTCTGACATTTTATATTTTTCTTCATATTTTCTTCAAAATTAAGTCTATTTGAATTAATTACACTACCAATGCATGATAGCTTATGTTTGGGGGGTGGGGTGGGGAGTGGGATGGAAAAGAATGGAAGAGACTAGAAGGAAAGGAAAGGGAACGGAAGGGAAGGGAAGGATGCTGACAGTGAGAAAAATGATGTTTCAATATGGCCCATAGGAATAGCAAGCAAATATTAGAATGATGCTTACATAGCACATTTATTGCTATTATCAGCGGCCATGGCTCACGGGCCCAGCCGCTCAGTTTGTACTATGCAAAGTTTGTACTATGTATTTTAATTAAAAAACAAGTTACAAAACAATATGAATGGTTTAATAACATTTTTCTAAAAATGTGTGCATGTATGTATAGGACAACGATGGACCAGAAAGATAAATGCCAAAATATTACCTGTGATTTTTTTCTGGTTTGTGGGATACCATTGATTGACCAATGTCTTCTAAATTTTCTGCATTAAACATGGAAGTTTTGTAATAAGAAAAAAAAAACCCTAGACACTAGGTTATTCCCTTCCTGTAGCTACCACCTTATCTCTCTTCTTTCCTTCAAATCTAAATGCTTTGAAGCCTCCATTTGCTTTCCACGTCTTTCCTCTCCAGTCTCTCCTCAACTGTCTGCGATCCAGCCTGACTTCCCACCACCTACTGAAACCATCCTCACCAGGGTCACGTATTGCATCCTTGCTGCTCATCTGCTACACTTTTTCTGTACTTTTCTGACCTGCCTATGTTGTTGGACTGGATTAGATGCTATAGATTGCTCTGTTCTTCTTTATATTCCTTAATTCCTTGGATCCCAGGATCACCCTCTTTCCTAGGTTTGCTGGCAGCAAATGTATGAACTGAAAAGGCAGACAAATCTGGGTTTGAATCCTGGCTCTAGCACTGACTAACAGCATACCTTTTTGCAGGCTTCCTTAATGTCTCTGGGCCTGTTTCTTTCTTAGGAAAATGGAGATGATAATGCCTACTTCACAAAGTTCTGTTCAGGATTAAATGAGATGATGCTTGTGAAGAACTTGGCATAGCCATTGGCACATGGCAAGTGGTAGTAAATGATAGTAGTAGCTTTGGTAGAATTGTTATTCCTCCTTCTCTGAATTCTCATCTCAGGTTCCCCTTTAAATGTCAGTGCTTTCTAGGACTCTGTCCTGGCTATTGTTCTCTTCTGATGCTATGCCCTGTCCCTGGGTGATCTCATCTATGCTCATGGCTTCAAGTCCCACCACATGCTGATAAACTGTCAAATATGTACCCTCATCTAGACTCTTTTCTCCTGAGTTCCAGACCCTTCTAATCATCTGCCTGAGGTTCATCACTTGGATGTCCCCTACCAGAATTTCAGAGATGGGAGGATCGTGTATCTCAGTGGTTATCAGCTGGGGACCATTTCGTCCCTTCAGGGGACATTTGTCTATGTCTAGAGTCATTTTTGGTTGTCATGACTTGTGGTTGGGGGGTGGGGAGTGTGTCCTACTGGCATCCAGGGGATAGAGGCAAAGGATGCAGCTAAACCTCCTACAGTGCACAGGACAGCCATCCACAAAAAAGAATTGTCTGGCCCCAAATGTCAATAGTGTCAAGATAGAGATACCCTTGTGTAAATAACCCCTAAAGGCCCAACTCTGACATTCTTGCAGGGGACATTCCAGTGATGTTGAACGTGGACTGTGAGGTCTAAGGAAGGAGGTGACAGAAGGAGGTTTCAGTGGCAGAGTGATCATTGATGCCATCCTCCTCACTCCTTGTTTGCCTCCCACCCCTCTTGCCGCTTCCCTCTGCTTCCTTTGTAAACTCTTCTTGTAACTCTTCCTTAAACAGCTGTCCCTTCCGTCTTCTGTCCTCATCTGCGCCCCTCTGAATAACTGTCCCTGAGCGAGCGCATCTAGTTCCGTGGTTTCAACTTCAAACTTTATGCTGATGACTTCCAGATCTATGTTTCCAAGCCAGATTTTGATCTCTCAAGTTCCAGACTCCTGTAGCCACCTACTTCCTGTTATTCAGAGTATCTTCTGAACATAATTTCTATTCTCAGATTTAAGGCTTGAGGGTTTTGAAGGACTATATACATGCTACTTTCTGCCCGTACCCTCTGTTTTATTCACTTAACTGCCTAGTGTCTCATGACCAATTTTCCACTTTTCTCCACCTATCAAAATTTACCCATTTAGCATCACACTCCCCGGAATCCTGGCAGGTGGCAAGTGCTAATCTTATAAATTCTGCTCACACAAGTATTTTCCAAATGACTTAGTATGTCTGAGATGCAGCATTGTCTTTGGGGAATTCAATATAAGGTTACTGTAAGAGATATAATTGATTAACTTTTATCCTGGTTCTGTCACTAACTGGCTGTGTGACTTTGGGTAAATTAGTTTCATTTACTGGGTCTCAGTTTCCTAACTGGTAAATTGAGAGGGTTACACGAGAACAGTTTTAGGAATGTGCCTGATTATAACAATCAGTAGAACTACTTGCTAAAAGTAAAAATCTCCAAGCACTTCTCTAGAGTAGGATTCAGGATGGGTTATTGTGTCATGGATTTAACCAGCTAAAATCTCCTATAGCAACCTTAATTCCAATAGACAAACTCAAGAGCCAAAAATCTCCATCTGCAAAACTCAGGATTCCCCCCCCCCCCCAGTCAGCTGTCTCATCCCAAAGGACCCAACGCTCCCCTGCACTCCAGCACTAATGCCTCTCCCTGTCTCCCCCTACTCACTCCATAGCCACAGGAGAGACTGCAACTGCTGGGTTGAGAGGGGACACAAAATTACCCAGGGCTACATGGAGGAGGCTGGGTTTGGGCTGGGCCTTGAGGGATAGGGCAGGATTTCCCCAGAGATGGAGGGAACGACTTCTTCAGAAAGAGACTGTGGTGTGAATTCATTTATTCAAATGGTGTTTACTGGTATCTACTATGTGCCATGGTCTACGAGCAAGGTAAAGAAGGGCACAGACTTTGGAGTCAGTGGGACCTGGGCTCTGTCGACTGAAAAAAATGCACAACCTAAAAATTGAGAATTATGTTTCATTCAGGGGACTTTCTGAGGACTTTAAGACTGGGAGGCAGCCTCTCAGATAGCTCTGAGCGACTGCTCTGAAGAGGTAAGAGTAAGGCCAGGATATATAGGAGTTTTGCAGCAAAGACCAGGTAGTCGGGGACATCAAAAGATTACTGTTAGTAAAGCAATTATACTCCAATAAAGATGTTAAAAAAAAAGAAAACCCAGACATCTCAAGTTAATGAGTTTAGCCCTTTTTAAATTTTTTTGTATTTTTTATTGGGGTATAGTTGCTTTACAATGTTGTGCTACCTCCTGCTGCACGTGGACGTTAACCAGCCATATGTATACGCATATCCGCTCCCTTTTGGATTTCCCTCCTATCCAGGTCACCACAGAGCACCGAGTAGAGTTTGCCATGCTATACTGCAGGTCCTCACTAGTTATCTATTTCATACTCAGCGGCATATATATGTCGATCCCAAACTCCCAATTCATCCCCCTACCCCCGCTTTCCCCCCTGGTGTCCACACACTTGCTCTCTACACCTATGTCTCTATTTCTGCTTTGCAGATATGTTCATCTTACCATTTTCATGTGTGGGAAGATGCAAGAGTCTGGGCTCATTGAAATCATTCCTCTGATAGGCACCTTAACTCTCTAGGGCCAGTGTCCTGTTCTTTCCCATCCTGAGTCCACCCAGGGCTCACCGCTGGGGCGGGCTATAGTGGTTGAGGGCATCCTTTATTTGTTAATATGGCAGGCACCGTTTTTCATTCACAGCTCCAAATACCTGTTTGTACCCTCATCCACAACACCCGCCTGCCTGCCTACAGCAGCTTCCTGTTCTCCTTGGGCCCCGGAAGCAGCTCCCAGCCCACCCTCGCTGCTCAAATGCAGCTGTCTGACACACAACCATTTTCCATCCAATTGCTGCTCCCCAAATACCCTTCCTAAGCAGCTGGAATTATGTCCCCATGCATCAGAGGCCCATTTCGGTGACTTTGGAATTTGTCTGTAGCAACTCCAACTAAAGTACGGGCAAACTCAGGTGAAAAACTCTTGAGTCCCTCACCCCCAGGAAAAGTCCTGCAGGCCCTGTTTGCATACTTTGCTCCTGGTCCCTCCCCTCGCCCACCCCCCGCCCCGACCCCACTCTTCGACCCCCGGTGCCTCTGTGTGCAAGTGCAGTTGGCTCTGGCAGCCATATTGTCTCCCTTTTGCTGGTGGTGTGTCGGGGGTTATGTTGTCCCCAGGGGCTGCATGGGTGTGTTTGTGAGGGTTTCTCCTCGAACCCATCAGTATTAGTGCAAGAAGGTTTGGTGACCTTATAGTTTATTGTCCCAGCCAGGTTATAAAAGCAGTGCTATTAGTCTTTTTTTTTTAACATCTTTATTGGAGTATAATTGCTTTACAATGGTGTTAGTTTCTGCTTTATAACAAAGTGAATCAATTATACATATACATATGTTCCCATATCTCCTCCCTCTTGCGTCTCCCTCCCTCCCACCCTCCCCATCCCACCCATCCAGGTGATCACAAAGCACTGAGCTGATCTCCCTGTGCTATGTG
>RJWK010018059.1:0-33693 GCA_004363435.1 Platanista minor | reverse complement strand
TTTTTTTCAGATTCTTTTCTGTTATAGGGTATTACAAGATATTGAATATAGTTCCCTGTGCTCTACAGTAGGTCCTTGTTGTTTATCTGTTTTGTATATCGTAGTGTGAATACGTTAATCCCAGACTGCTAATCTACCCCCCACCCCCTCCCTCCCCGCAATCCCCCCGGTAACCGTAAGGTCGTTCTCTACGTCTGTGCGTCGGTTTCTGTTTTGCAGATGAGTTCATTTGTACCCTTTTTTACTTTCCACGGATCAGCCATGTCACACGCTATTTATCTTTTCTCTGACTGACTCGCTTCACTTAGTATGATCATCTCTAGGTCCATCCACGTTGCTGCAAATGGCATGATTTTGTTCTTTTTTGTGGCTGAGTAATATTCCGTTGTATATATGTACCACATCTTCTTTATCCATTCCTCTGTTGATGGGCATTGAGGTTGCTTCCATGTCTGGGTTATTGTAAATAATGCTGCAGTGAACATTGGGGTGCGTACCTTTTTGAGTTATGGTTTTCTCCAGATATATGCCCAGGAGTGGGATTTCTGGATCACATGGTAACTCTATTTTTAGTTTTTTTTTTTTTTTTTGCGGTACGCGGGCCTCTCACCGTTGTGGCCTCTCCCGTGGCGGAGCACAGGCTCCGGACACGCAGGCTCAGCGGCCGTGGCTCACGGGCCCAGCCGCTCCGCGGCACGTGGGATCTTCCCGGACCGGGACACGAACCCGCGTCCCCTGCGTCGGCAGGCAGACTCTCAACCGCTGCGCCACCAGGGAGGCCCTATTTTTAGTTTTTTCAGCAACCTCCATACCGTTCTCCATAGTTGGAGTTGTAAATTGGTTGTACCAATTTGCATTCTCACCAACAGTGTAGGAGGGTTCCTTTTTCTCCACACCCACCCCAACATTTATCATTTGTAGACTTTTTAATGGTGGCTATTCTGACTGGTGTGAGGTGATACCGTATGTAAATCTGTCATGTACTGGATTGGTCTAAGACAGACAGTTCTGTCAGATCCAGAAGCAGGATCTGGAGATGTAGGTTTGAGAGTTGTTGTTCCTGTAGTGATAGTGGAAACCACCCGGAAGGATGACATTCCTAAAATGGCAGCAGTGTGGTAGAGGTCTATGAAGGAAGAAGGAAAGGGACCCCTTGGGGAAAAGGACAGTGTTGGAAAGGAAGGCTAATAATCCTTTTGTTAGGCAGCAGAAAAAATAGGGGAGGAAGTGTGAAATAGGGTTGGAGAGGATGACTTTTATCTTAACCTCAGTTGGGAACATTAGTTCACTTAAGTGAGGAGGTGTCTGGGATCCACATGAGGACTAAAAAAATGACAAAATTGGTCATGCCTTCGTAGAGGTCATCAGTAATCACGCATCTGTATTGAACCCAGCATAATTTTATTACTGTTTGTCCATCAAGGAGAAGCCTGAGCCATTACAGAACCAGCTGTGGAAGCAAGGGGGTGGGCAGTTAACGGTGGGAATGGTGGCCAGTGTTGTGAGTTGAAGAGACGGCGGCTGCGGCAGAGGAGCTTTGGGCGGTGCCACAGTTGCAGATGGATGGATGTGTGGTGTGTGTTTTCCATTAGTGTGGGGTGGGAGAAGGAGTGGGATCAGACCCAGTGGTGCTGTTTGAGATGAGCATTCTCACTGCTGTTTACAGCCAAGAACTAGAAGAGGCCCTCTCCTGATAGCTAAGGGCCAGGCCAGAAGTTGAACCAGAGTCTGACTTGACTCGCCAAAGCCTTTCTTTGCTCTTTGCTCCGTGGACTGGGAAAAGTGCTAGGACGAGGAGGTGTGGTCCAAATGCGATAGGTCCTGATTTGCACTCTTCAAGTAGGTAAGTGCCTGGTCTCACCCTCCTGAAGGGAACCTGACGTGAAGGTCAGTGGGATTGAGAAGGCTGAGAATCCTACGTGCTGTGCGTGGAGGCTCCCTGGATGACAGAGTTGCTGAAACCTGGGGACGTGGGAGTAGGTACTGATGGACGTAAAACTTTAAGGTCATAGTCTCGTGCTCGTGCTGTGGACTTCAAGAGGGCAGGCCATGTTTTGGAAGTGATACTTATCCATACCAGTCAAACAGTTGCCAAGGATTGTGGACATTGTTGAAGGCTGAGTGCATTGTTGAGTTAATTATTTTTGGTCTTTTATAGGATTTTGTTTTTACCAGACGGAACATAGCCAAATTTTGGATTTCATTTGTAATATTCCTTTTCTTAAGAAAGGTATTAAGAATATATTTGAAAGTCTAGGTGTTAGTGGCAAAAACTAACATGTTTTGGGGACATTAAAACAGCTCAGTAATATATACTCGACACGTCTATAAAGGCTTTATCTTAGTAAATGGGGATCATGTGGGCAGAGCTGACCGAACCGTCGTGGTGGCTTCACTCACGAGTGTCTCTTTCCACATGGACGAGAGTGACCTGAGACGTGGCCACACTTCGTGTTCAGTATGCATCCACTACACCAGGAAATTGTTACGGAGATTAAAACTGCACCTTACAGAACAAATTGTACAGTTAGCAACTTAGATGAGTCTTATTTTCTTTATTTCTTCTAAATTTCCAGTTTTGAATATTTGCTAACCTTTTTATTTTCTAAATACCAGGCATTATAAAAGTCAGTGTCATTAAGGTTGTTAGGCGATGGATCAAAGAGTAGAAGATATATAAAAGTACTTAGTTTAATTGCAGAAGAAAACGTTCGTGAATGTTGTAGTAAGGAGAGCAAATGATATGAATGAGTTGCAGATATTTCATTGTATTTTTAGTTGTAGATTCCGTGAGTAGTAAGGGTTATTTTTAAATTCTTCTTCTTCTGGGATTGAGTAGGCTTTAATTTCTTCATGGCTTAAGACCTGCCTTCTCATTTGTATTATTTGGCAAAAATTCCAACTCTGAACAATTTGACTCTGGAGAAACTTTTTCTGTGATCTGTCTTCTAAACCTTTGAGTGTCCTCCACGTGGGTTACTGTGATGCACGCCGGTATGTAGTTCCGGGGGACAGTAATGCCTTTCTCACGAGGTTTACATTTCACTGGCTATCAAAAATCACTTTGTCCCCATGAAAGTGGAACCCCTGAATGGCATTTCTGTATGAAGGGGGGGTATCAAATGCTAGGATTGTTCCCGGGTCCTAAATGGCCTCTACACTTTCAGTTAATCTGCAACACGTTTGGAGTGCAGAAGCCTGGGAAAAGGCTGATCTCTTTACGAGGACATGAGTGCTGTGTTGCTTTTGGCTTGGTAACCAGCGGTACCTGTTGGATGTCATTATTTATTTATTTAGTTAGTTAGTTAGTTAGTTATTTGGGAAGGAGGCTGTCTAAATTTTGGAAGTTATCATGGCCCCTTAAAATTTTACAAGACAGGATCTTGGTATATAAAAATGTGCTTTATTTAGTATTGGAGTACTGCTTTGGTTGTAGAGGCATTTGCGAAAACTTACTAATCCTAAAATGTTTTAAGAAAAAAGTATAGTTTGTACGCTATAGGATTTAGTTTCAATTTGACTTGACAGTGTAAGGCGATTTACATATAAATGGGAAAGCGCCTTCTGAATACTGAGTAACTGAGGAAACGTGCAGTGCGCATAGAAATGTTCTTGGGTAAAGCCTCTGGTTTCTTTCTTCCAGGGAGTCCGCTGCATCTCCTTCTCACTTACCGGTATTTGCCAGTGTGCTTTACTCTTATTACTTTGGCTTCAAAAATTGCCCATAGTTTTACTTTCTCCCTTAGCTCTACAGCTCCATAAGGCTTACTTACACGTACTTTTTTGGTTACAAGTATTTTCTTTATGTGGGGGGTTTGTCTTCTCTTTCTGGTCATATTTTCTGTCTGCATGATCCGGTGGCAATGCTGGCGGAGCCCCAGGCTTTTAAAACTTCGAGGCTGTGTATTCAATTTAATATTGTGGAATAACGGGAGGTTTAATAGTGGCTCCCTAACCACTGCTTGATTCTGCCTTTGCGTGAAGAAATAATAATAAGATTTTAATTTGGTAATAGTAGTAGCAAAGTGTTATGAATAATTTAATTACATTTTGGAAGTCTAGGAATCTTAGTTTTTTCTATACAGTGTTTTAGAGAAAAACTGAACTGTTGAATATGTGTTTTTAGCCCCTGGTATTTAATTTAGTTTCTAGAGTATGGGGCTTTGAAAGTTGATGGGGTGTTAGTTTCATGTGCTGCTGACAGTGGTGTAGATGTTGAGGTTTTTATTCTAGCGAATGTTTACAGTGTCATGTGATGAAGACAGCGGTTTTGCATTCATAGAGCTTTTTGCCTGTAGAATATGTCGATACCAGCCTAAACTCTGGAAAATCCACGTTTCCTAAGTTTTATTTATATTTTTTCAAACACTGAGCTTTGGCTCTCCTCCGTTTCATCTTAAGACTTGGCTGACTTTTGCACATTAAACCATTAGATTAGATAATTATGTGTTTCAGGAGAAAAATTCATATCTGAATACATTCCTGGAGGATTTTCGCTGTACTTGAAATGCTGAAGGAAGTGTGCACACACGAGGACTGCTGTCCTAGCTGTCGTGCTTGCCTGCAGAGTGCTTTGTGTATACCAGCCCTGCTCCAGAGCTTCTCTGGGGTGCTGAGAATATTCTAGATCTGTGACGTTCCATGTGGTAGCCACTGGACAAGGTGGCTGTTGAGTCCTTGAAAGGTGGATAACGTGACTGAGGAACTGGACTTTTTATTTTACTTAATTAATTCCCACTAAAATAGCCACACGTGGCCAATGGATGCTTTTTGTGCCAATTAGTGTTATAAGTTTGGAGACATTTTGAGTGTGACAACGAGAGGCAGCGTCGTGACAGCAGAGCTCCGAGTGCTTCCCCTGTGGCAGGCACTGTGCCAGGAGCTCCGAGCGTGTCACCTGTAACGTCGTCAGCGCTTCTGTGGGTGAGGAAACAAAGACTTAGACCAGGGGACTGCCCCAGGGCCACTTGCTGGGACTTGCTTCCAAACGCATGGCCTTCAAGTCCATGTTTTTCCCATGGAGTCTTGTTGCCTGCTCATACATTTTCCATTTATTTCCATCATCTGTTGAATGGCTGCCATCTGTGCAGGTGAGCAGGAGCCGGCCTGCCTGTTGTTCTCGTGGCAGAGAGAACAACGGTACATGGCTCACTGACCTCTGGGGCCTCCGGTTTTCCCTTGTGTACCGTGTGGGAGTTCGGCGTCTGTGAGTGTGGTTGCGGGGGTCCGAGACGAGGAGTTGGTGTTGTACCTGGACAGAGGCGGGCGGTGCGTGCCCTCCATCCCTCCTGGCTGCGGGGAGGCGCCCCCAAGGAGAGGTGCAGGTGCGGCAGTTTGGTTCCGCGTGGGTGTTGGTGAGGGAGCTTGGGCTGGAGGCGATCCAGGTCCTACTGTAAAAGCAACAGGAAGGTGAGAAATAGTAGTTTGAAGCTTATACTTTATTAGAAGCCTTATTTAATTTTTGTCTCATAGACGCATGAACAAGATCAAATATTACCGATATTGACTGAGATCTGCTTGACCAGTCCCCTTCCCCCCACCCACAAACAGTAAGGATAGGAATACTTATTTTGACAATCTTAAATCGTTTCATAATACTGGGATTTATAACTGTTGGGGATTTAAAAGTATGCTTTATGTGTGGAGATGCTCTCTGTTCTGACTTATTTTTAAAATTTTTTTTATTTTTTGCCATACGCGGCCCTCTCACTGCTGCGGCCTCTCCCGCGGCGGAGCACAGGCTCCGGACGCGCAGGCTCAGCGGCCACGGCTCACGGGCCCAGCCGCTCCGCGGCACGTGGGATCTTCCCGGACCGGGGCACGAACCCGCGTCCCCCGCATCGGCAGGCGGACTCCCAACCACTGCGCCACCAGGGAAGCCCCCTGATTTATTTTTTTAAAAAGTGATGGCAGGCAGTGATAAGAAATTTCGGCTCTTGCAGAGTTGGGTCGTCTTTGTCTGCTCCAATTGAAGCAGAAGACGGGGTGCGGAGAATGTTTTAGAGCTGATCTGCTTGGTACGCATTTGGCGTTCCTGGACACCCCCCCCCCCCAAACCATAGTGTAGCTCCTCAGGACGGCAGAGCCTGACACTCCTGCAGGCGATGAGCTGTGCCCACGCCAGGAGGACAGGGCAGCTTTCAAAGGGCAAAGCCCTGTCCTTCCAGGATGAAGGTTTTCTGAGCACAGCCAAGGACTAGGTGGATACTTAGTAGGGATACACTGATTTCAGTTTAAACACATAATGTATTGCCTCATACAGGGTGCTGCTGTGGGTGATTTATAAAGTAACACATCTGAGTGTGTTAAAGGGAAGAAAGACATGCAGTGAATTTGACACATAAGTCCTGAGGGGTCAACCTCATCTTATAATCATACTTTTTAAGGCTGTCATTATCATGCAGAATTTCATGTTCACTTTTGAGCTTACTTTGTCACAAAGTGAAGTTAGGAATTTCTGCCTATCCTTCTGGCTTGCAGTTCTAGCCTTGGCTACATTCAGAAGATGAAGTTTAATAACTTCCCTTCCCTTAATAAACTTTTCGGAGTCTTTCTCTACATTTGGAAATTTTAATTAAACTGAATTGTTAATACTGAAGTTTGAATTCAGGGTTATTTTATGCTTAGTAGAGGTGAATTTGATACCTTTTCATCATTTTCTGAAGTATTTTAAGAAAAGGTATCCCACTAGAAACTTTATGCTCTCTGTTCAAATGTGATGGCTTGGATGTCCAGGAAGGAGAAGAGTTGGTGCTCCTGGAGCCCTGAACAGGGTGGGGGCAGGTAGATTTAGATGGGGGTCTTCACTGCACAGACGAAGGTAGCCACACGGAGACACACTCAAGCTTTATTCCCGTTAGAATAGTCCATCACACATTGCTGTCCTTTCTAGATACGGAATTGAGCCGTACGTCTTAATTTTATATTAACGCTATCACTTAAAGGAGGAAAAAAGTGACTACTTAAGACAAGGGGGTGGGTCACATCCTAGTTTATTGACGTCTGAGAGCCTTTATCACTGAATCACCAAGTGGTGTATTGAGAATTACCGATAATTACCCTTAACATATGGCGATTCTTTTCTCAGCATGTAAAGCATTGACTGCTTCAGAGTGTTAATGGTTTTATTTTGCCAATAAGAGGGTCTAAACGGGGGAGATAATTTCCCTGAGGTTCTAGGAGTCATTGCACACTTATCCAAGCTCCTTCAGTATCTTCATATCAAATTTAAACTAGTACAGCTGACCTGTTTTAAGAAAATCCTTACAGATTAACAGTAGATATGCTATTGGTGTCTGGTAAATACAGAAACAATCACTATTGGCTCTAGATATGTAGAATTAATTCAAAAACTTTTGAAAAAGCATACGCAATATGTATCTTTTGTTTCATGCAGTTGCTGTGATTGGCTGATAAATATTTGTCAAAGAAAGAGAGAATTGAAAGCTCGTACAGTGTGGCTTGGATATCCGGAAAAGTGTGAAGAAAAGCATCCCAGAAATTCTATAAAAAATCAGAAATACAATGTATTTACCTTTATACCTGGGGTAAGATTGTTAAATTCTTGAACACGGGCTGCATATCAGAGATCGCTAACTTTGTTTTCAGTGTTTTCCCTCATTACTTCTGTCGTATCCGAGTCAGAGTCCTTTTGCTTTGGAACCATGGGCGTTTCAAATAATTGTTAAGTAATTCATATGCATTTGTAATAGCCACATGATTAGAGTTCAACTCAAGAAAATTTATAGTTTGATTATTGCCTTCAGTTCTAGATAAACATCACATTTATATTATTGTAGAAATAACCAAGTAAAGCTAAATAAAATTACCAGAAGATAAGTCATAAATTTTGTTTGGCTGGGAATTTGTTTGGTGGGAAAAGTGGAATGTATCTAATGTTTAAAGCCTGCCAAGGCTGTCACAATGAAAGTAAAATAACTTTTTACACAAGCATGACTCCGTAACAAAATATTTATAAGCATTTATAGATTTCTTTTCTACTTCACATTGTAAATTTCAGGCCTTGTTGTATTGTTAATATCAGTAGTTATCTTTAATTAGGTATTACGCTAAATTTAAATTCTGAAGTTTAAATATTTATTTTTTTGTTGCCAGTGATATTTCTGGCCTAAATTATAAAACTGAGATTATCTATATTTAGAATAGTGGAATTATTTTTGCCTTTTGTGCATCATTCCCTATTTTAATAGACAGATTTATTTATCTTTCTAAAGGCAAAAGAAAGCTGGCACTGATTGTATTTCCAGTATCAAAGTTTTTGATATGTTCTAGGTATTAGCTCGTATGCTATTTTGGGGAAAAACCTTCTTGATTATGTGAAGTGAGGGCTGCTTTATCTTTCATTTTTTAATTTAAATAACCATGCTGACTTTATATTGGGCATCGATCAGCCCTCACCACCCGCCCCCCCCCCGCCCTTCCATCCAATAGTTGTCAGGTGCTTGATGACTAATACGCTCCTTTATTAAAACACACAAAACTAATGGCTTCATCATTAAAAGACTGATCTTTTGTTAGGACAGTAAAGTGTAAACTCTCTTTCAGGCAGATAAATATTCTCATCTTTATTGAATGAAGCTACTGTTTTCTCCTTAGGTTTAAATTATTAACTACTCCCAGATTGGCTAAGTATTGTACATTTTCCTAAAGCCCTCCAGAAGTTCACTCAGCAGACAATAAAGTCTTGATTGCAGTGGTTTAAAGTGGATCGTGCAGCTTAGTTTTGATCCGAGTGAGTTCACATGGCTGCCAGGATGGCTGTCCGGAAGAGACCTGTTGATGTGTCTGTACAGCTGTTACCGTGGGAATGACTTTTTTCTTAGATTGTCTCTTAAATTAGTCTTTTCATCTAAGACGTAGTATTTTAGAAACATTTGGTAATTGCACAGTAGGAATTCTATGCCATTTTTAGCATGAATGGCAATTTCTGAATTGCTAATAGATATAATCTATGCTAACTGAGATTTTAAAGAAATCACTGAGGAAAAGAGTTTTCTCTCCTGCTAAGATTAATTTATGAAATGATTCAAAACATTTTTAGACAGCAGTTGAACACGATTATGAATATAAATGTGTTATCGATGTAACTGATTTTTTTAGTCATACACATAACTGTGTGATGATGTATATAACTTCATTATATAAAAACTGTGGTTCCAGACTCTTTAAGTCAACAATAAGTAGTTAACCCATTGCTCTGCCCTTGTTAAAAGTTCTGTGCCTTCCACGTTGTATTAAAAAATGGCATCCCAGGAGATTTTGATTTGCAGTTTGCAAGTCTGTAAGTTTCATTGTAACTGTAGTGTTGAAGGTCAGCTCCCGTATATCAGCTATCGTATAAAGAATATGCAGGTAGCTGTCTTCCTGAAAATTGGTCTGTAATTTACATATTTTTATATTTTATCGTTTCTTATACTTTGAGGGAAGTAAACACAGGAGATTAAAGTAGGTTTTTTTGTGTGTGTGAAGTCATACCTGTACATGATTTGCTTGTTCACTCGGTCTTTGTAAAGCTGCCTAGATGTCCACATTCAGAAAACATGGCTATCGTGTTTTTTTATTGTTTACCATTTCATAAATACAAGGTTAACACCACTTTTCCCTAAGTTTTTCTGAGTTGATACGAAGAGATACATTTGTATATCGATATTAACTGACTTGCTAACATTGGGAAGGTTTTGCTGTCTCATTTGGTGTGCATGTAAAGATTTATAGAAGATGAGTGTGGGAACGTGGAAAATTGCATGCAAGAAAATAAGAAACTTTTAGAGGACACTTAACATAGTTGAAAGTTCTAATTGTCTTTTTTTTTTTTTTTTCAGTTTATTTTAAATATAATTTGGGGTAACCTTAGCTCTTTTTTGTGACTTAGTTATTGGAAAGCCATTGTCAAAATTAACATATTGTGACCCAGGGCATATTTTCACTGTTTGATGGAAATACAGTTAGATATTATGTTGATTTTAATTATTTAATTAAGGTATGAAAGATTTTCCTTGAAGAGATTATGTTAATTTTTTCTTTTTCTTTTTAGGTTTTATATGAACAATTCAAGTTTTTCTTGAATCTCTATTTTCTGGTAGTATCCTGCTCACAGTTTGTGCCAGCATTGAAAATAGGCTATCTCTACACCTACTGGGCTCCTCTGGTAAAAAGAAAAGATTTTTGAAATTAAGCGAATTTATTAAGTATCTAAAATATAGCTTTAAAAGTGGAGATGGTTAAAAGATAAATCAATCGGATTTTTAAAATGTGATATGTTGCTGTGTGTCACTGAACTTTTGTTACAAGGTTTCACAGAGTCCTCTGCAGCCCCACAGGAGTGTGAGGGCAGCATGCTGCGCTAGGTTGGCTGGAGAAGCTACAGAGCGCCTTTGCTGGTGGGGCTGGGCGTTCTGTCGGGCCCGAGGGTGGCAGCTGTGTGTCCCCAGCCCCGCTGCCGCGTACTGGAGGAGCTCTTGGGAGAGATGGGGCGGGCCTGTGCGAGTCTGCTCAGCACCTCTGACATCCTGACGGGTGGGCAGCTTTTCCCTCTGCCTGATGGCGACAGTTCTGAAGTATCTCAGTGAAGTCTGACAGCTGCTGGTTGACAGCTTGGGGTGTGACATTTTTGGAAAGGCAAATGATGTTTGTCATTGAATATTTCCATTTCAAACATGCTATCTTGATAGTTTTATACTGTTTGCAGATAGTTTTCATTGCTTTTCAGTTTACAGAGGTAAGAGGTGTGTCTCCTTCCTTCTCTTCACCTAGAAGGAGGTACTGCTCCCTTTGGTCTGCTCCCTCCTGGGCAGATCAGTGTGATCTGGGCAAGAAAACATGGCAAGTGAGATGATTCCTGTAGTGAGGGAGCAGGGCAGTGCTCAGGTTTCCCGCCTTCAGAGCTGGAGATCGGAGCCATATGCTCTCCAGTTGATCTGTTCTGGTTTGTGCAGCCCTGCCGCCTCAGAGACTGTGCTCTCAGGTGCAGCAGGAGGACTGGAAGCCGGGGGTAAGTTTAAGTCCCTCTCCGGTTCCTGTTCACATAGACTTTAGGGTAGCGTGGATCTGAGCAATGAAAGCAACTTATGTGTAATCTAGATACAAAATTACTGAATAATTGGATACCTTTTCCACTTACTGTATTCGCCAGATCGACAGAGACATTGGTGCTGATGATGTAAAGCTGTGATTCTCATCCACTGTTGTGTACACATAAATCTGTATAGCCTTTTTTTGGAGGATAGTTTGGAAATATGTATAAAATACCTTATAAATGGATTCAGCATTTTTATTTGAGGAATTTATCTTAAAGCAATAATGATCAGTCACAGAGTCTAAAGAATGTCTTTACTAATGTCTATTATTATTCTTTTTAAAAAATATTTATTTATTTATCTGTTTATGGCTGAGTTGGGTCTTTGTTGCTGTGCACGGGCTTTCTCTAGTTGTGGCGAGCGGGGGCCACTCTTCATTGCGGTGCACAGGCTTCTCACTGTGGTGGCTTCTCTTGTTGCAGAGCACGGGCTCTAGGTGTGTGGGCTCAGTAGTTGTGGCTCGCGGGCTCTAGAGCGCAGACTCAGTAGTTGTGGCGCAAGGGCTTAGTGGCTCCGCGGCATGTGGGATCTTCCCGGACCAGGGCTCGGACCCGTGTCCCCTGCATTGGCAGGCGGATTCTTACGCAGTGCGCCACCAGGGAAGCCCTATTATTCTTGATGACAGAAGTATTTGAAAAGTCAAATGTCTAACACTGGATTGTTTAACTGTGCTGTATGCCATGCATTGTTGGAATACTGTGCTGCTGTGTACCTTTGAAAATGATGTTTAGAAAAAGTATTTAATAACACTCAAGGTGTACATATTAGGATAAATGGGGGAAAGTAGGTTAAAATATGTGTGGAATGAAATACACAATTCTTTGATCAGCCCCCACTGAGTTCGTTTGTGTCCAGCACTAGTCAAAGCAGTGTTGATTCAATAGTGAATAAGACAAACCCTGTCCTGATAGAGCTTATATTCTTGGGGAGAAAGACAATTGAAATGACCCGTAATGCCAGGAAGCCCGCCAGGAAGCCATGAAGCCGAAAACGTGAAGCAGGGAATGGGCGTAGAGAATGACCGGATCGTTTTAATAGAGTGGCTGAGGAAGTCGCCTTTGAGGGGGTGGCATTTGGCGACATCTGCACGATAGGAGGGAGTGAGTGGGCCGTGTGCAGAGCAGGTGCTGCCGGCAGACGGCCCAGCAGTTGCACAAGGTCTGGGCGCCCTGGAGCGTGTGGACGCGCGACTGTGGTGGGAAGGGGGCCCAGAGCGGCAGTGGGCGCTCAGATTTCACCCTGAATGGGATAGGGGCGTGTGTCTGTGTGTTGCATATGTCACACGAGGGAGAACACTGAAGCTTACACCACAGTTTTAAAAGTTGATTTTCAAGCCACACAGCCATGGAGAGGGAACGTAGGTGACTTTTCCTTCTCTCTTTTCTCTCACTTTTCTTCTCATTGGAGGTAACCTCTATTCTGAATTTGAGATTAAATTGCTATGTATCTCCTAATAATTTTGCTACTTATGTTTGTATTATTAAAACAAGATGCACTGTTTGGGCATGCTTTAAACATTCTATGTAACAGTTGTCTTACTCTAAGTATCCTTTTGTAACATGCTTTTTTTGGCTTTACATTAATTTATAAAATTGATCCATGTGGACACATATAGATCTAGTTCATTCGTTTTTCACTTCTCTAAAGTATTCCATTGTGTGAATGTAACACAATTGATTTGTCCATCCTCTTGGGAAATGAGACTTTTAGGTTGTTTCTACTTGTTCTCAATTACAGACTGCTGCATGATCAGTCGAATCTTGTGTTATTCCTTACACACTTGTGCCAGAAATCCTGTAGACTGTATGTGCTGTCATTAAAAGTGCTGTTTATTTTGTCCATTTTCTGATAAAAGCAGTCTAGCATTATAGAAATTTTAGAACATAGAAAATATACTTGCTAATGCTGAAAACACAAACTTGTTTATGGTTTTCATGTGTTTATTTCTAGCCCCTATTTTCTATTCCTAGCTGTATTTACCATTTAAATACTATTTTCTACCTTGGATTAAATTAATTTTAACTCAAACAATGAGTATCTGAGAACACAGATTCTTCTTAAAAATCGAAAGTAAAATATATTCATTTGTAGCTTGCTTTTTCGTCTTTTGACCTTATTAACTCTAACTAGCTTTTTTTTTTCTTCTGTGGTACGCGGGCCTCTCACCGTTGTGGCCTCTCCCGTTGCGGAGCGCAGGCTCAGCGGCCACGGCTCACGGGCCCAGCCGCTCCGCGGCGTGTGGGATCCTCCCGCACCGGGGCACGACCCCGTGTCCCCTGCATCGGCAGGCGGACTCCCAACCACGGCGCCACCAGGGAAGCCCTTAACTAGCTTTTAACCAAAGAAAATGTTCTGTTTTCATGGATTCTTTTCGAAGAATTCAGTGTTACCTGTTCACAGATTGACCTTCTCGGCCAGGCTTGGACTGAGTGCACAGCAGCATACATGGGCCTCTCTAGTTTCTCTGTTCTCTTACGAGAGCTCATTTCCAGTTCTAGCTTGGATTTTAGGTCCTTTAGCTTGAATCCTCAGGTTTTTTGAAGGATTTTATCTTTTTTTTTTTTTTTTTTTGACGTGAGAAATAAGCTTTCTTATATTTAGGTAAATACCTCAGTAGGAGCCTCAGTATCCACATAAGGGGCCGTTCATTCTTCTGCTGTGACTGTGTGTCCGTGCTCCGGAGCTCAGAGGAAAGCCCCTCCCCTTCTTGCATTGGGGCGCGGCCTCGACACTCACACGCGGGCGGGCGGCCGGCCGTGCTCCCCGGCTCCCTCTGCTGGCCGCCGCGCCCTCACACCGGGGCACCCTTCCCTCTGCTCCTCGCTTTGGCAGCAGCCACAGGTGACACCTTTTCTCAGAAAACACAGAATGAAGATTTGTTAGTATCTTTGCTTGCACTGTTTATATATATGCATTTTAACCTTTGATTTGGCAAGAATCTCAAAAAGTTGATGTGCGCATTAGGCTCACTTTTGAATCCACGAAGCTGACTTAGGGTATATTGGTTCTTTGATCCAAACTCACCTCAGAACACCTTTTAAATTTTTGAAAATTTAGATACTACCTGTAGAAGATCTTTTTTATTAATCTGGGCAAAGCTAAAGAACCTTTAAACTAAATCTAAATCTAAAATATATATGTGTATTTTTTTTTTTTTTTTTTTAACCAAGGGAAGTATTCTTGATTTCTTCCTAAGCCCTTGTTCTTTCTGTGCCTGTGTATCTTACCCTGTCCCATGCCCAGGGCCTAGAATAGCAGGGGATCTTTATATCCACATTGAAGCTTTTGACATCTTTTCTCTGCTTGCACTCTAAGGTTCTATAAGTTGCCCAAAAGAGGAATCCGTTAGCATTTGCAGTTTTCTCCTGGCCAGAAACCTGCCAGTGAAGCATAAAAGCATCTTAAAGCTGCTGGTTATGAAATCTTATGTCTGATGTCCACTCATTTTAAAGAAAACAAGTTAATGCAAACTTAATCCCTCTGCTCTCTATCTAAAATTAGGATGTTTCTGAAAACAGGGATGGCTTAATTAATAATCTTTCTATTTCAATTACTCCTGGCAGTGTTATTTACTGGCTTCAGCTCTGAACTAATTTCTTTTATATTTTGTTACATAATAGGAAGAGTAAACTGAAAACAAAGAGATTTCATTACATTGTATCAGAATGAATAGTACCTTTCATACTGTTCAACTGTTCAGATTTCAGAACGCTTCTTCAAGGCAAAGCCGCTGTAATCAGGGAAACAGAATGGACTGTAACGCTTCTGTCAGAATTAATAAGGTGGGGTAGTAGATCTATCCATACCAAAGATTTTTGGATAAAGGAAATATGGATTTTTAATCTGTACATCTTCCACATAAAATATCCTCCTGGTGCTCTGTTAGTACATAATTGGAAACCGGATAGGCTGTGTAGGTCGGAAATCAGTCTGTGGGGGACTCTTGATTTTCAGTCTGATTTTAAAATCCTTCCTTCTATCCACCCTTTCTTGTGAGTGTCTCTGTGAATTGGAGGTGTGGGCAAAGTATGAAAAGGAGAAAGCAAAATCAATCCTTTGGAATCCTGCCATCCAGAGACAGCCACTGTTTTACATGAACTTTGTGACCGTGACAGAACTGTTTCTTTTTGTGTTTCAGTTTCCTTATTTGTAAGTTAGAGCTAAAAGTACACGTCTTGTAAGGTTTTTGTGACATTTAAAAGGTAGTTCATTTAAAATATGTAGGAGTGTCTGGCATATAATAATCCCTCAAAGGTAAACTGATGTGGTAACATAATCAATAAAATCTTTTTTTCTCTTTACTAAATTATATATTGTTTTGACACTCACTCCATATGGTTCCTGGGTTATATGGAGAAATAGAAAAGAATTCCACTTTGTGATGTAAGATTTCGTCACGGGCTGTGTGGACAGGCCGTGCGAGACATTCTTGTCATCCAGTGCTGATGCACCAATGCTGTTGATTCTGGGGGGACAGTATGTCACTGTGACCCTCTTGTGTGCAGTTTTGGTTTTTCTAGGTAGCAGTGCTGTAGCCGACATCTCTGACCTGGTTGGTGCTGAGGTCATGGGCAGGCCCAGCTGCTCCTGCAGGAGACTTGTGTATCCACATCTTCCCTTAACCACCCATCTGTTAGGAGCCCAGACCTCTTCTGAGGTCTTAACCTCAGAAGATGTAAACTTGAAAGGTAGACGCCCATTGCTTGTAACTCCAGTGGCCAAGAAGGAAATGGTGGCATCAGCTTGCCTTTCCTTTGATCTGTTTTATGTTCCTAGGCTGGTCACTGGGCGTCTTCTCAGAATATATGTGCTAGAGGTGGGCATGACGGTGTGGGAGGGACCCCTCTTGGCTGTTTCTGGTCTATTATGTATCCAGAGGAACCTTAGACTTGGAATGTGGCCTGGAGCAGCTTAGAGTTGTCAGCAGTCCTTGCCTGTGACCGGGACTCTGCTTCCTCTTAGGAGTGTTGAACTCCTGTTTTTAGAAGTTGGGACCTGCCCCTCTTTGGTGCATCTTCTGTAATGTTATCACATTAGAAGAAGGAGCTTACTTTCACTCCTTGAGTTCTTAGGAGCACTAGGAACTAGCACATTTTTTGTGGTTTATAAGCTTAATAAATTCAGAGTTAAATTTTGCTGCCTTTAAGCCGTGGGTTTAAAGGGTAAAAATTAGATTCATGTGGAGAGTTTAAATACCATTTGTATGTCGGGGCGGGGGTGGGGTGGGGTGGGGTGGGGTGGGGTGGGTGGGTCAGTTCCCTGGAGATTAGAGGTAAAGGTACATATTTCAGGTAGGGCCTGAGCAAATCTGTGTTGCAAACAATTGTCTGGGTGATTCTGATATGTCTGTCTGATAAAAATCACTTCTTTAAAAATACTGCCTTCATTGCATAAATGAAGTATTCCTGGCAGTCATTCTCCTCTTGTCTCTCAAGGTGAGTCAGTCACGGGTAGAGTTTTAAGGAATTACTTCCACACCATCACATGAGTCTGTAACAGTAAATATTCTCCTACATGAGAATGGCTGCATAGAACTGTATTTTTTGGATTCATAGATGCATATTTTTCATGTTACTGAAATTGTGACTTATAAACGGTTTATGTATTTAAAGTGATATTGTCTTCCCACCAGGACTGTTACTAAATTAATAATGATGTATCTTTTTTTAAAAAATAAATCTGTTTATTTGTTTATTTTTGGCTGCGTTGGGTCTTTGTTACTGCGCACGGGCTTCCTCTACTTGTGGCGAGCAGGGGCTAGTCTTTGTTGTGGTGCGCGGGCTTCTCCTTGCAGTGGCTTCTCTCGTTGCAGAGCACAGGCTCTAGGCGTGGGGGCTTCAGTGGTTGTGGCACGTGGGCTCGGTAGTTGTGGCACACGGGCTCAGTAGTTGTGACACGCGGGCTCAGTAGTTGTGGCACATGGACTTAGTCGCCCCGTGGCATGTGGGATCTTCCTGGACCAGGGCTTCCTGGACCGTGTCCCTGCATTAGCAGGCAGATTCTTAACCACTGTGCCACCAGGGAAGTCCCAATAACGATGTATCTTAAAATCAACAGCATCTTTGAATTAGGGAAATAAAATATTTCATCATATAAGAGTATCATACATTTCTTATTTGGACTTTTCACGTTTCCAGTTTTTTCGTATTCAGTGCTGGGATCCTTGATTTTATTTTATTTTTTTTCTTTAGGCTGAGTTTCTAGAAGTGAAGCTGCTTGGTTAATATGTGTATAAATTTTAAGGCTTTTGATAATACTAAATTTCTTAAAGCTAATTTTTTGATATTTGATGCTTTTATTTTATTTTATTTTATTTTTGTCTTACGGTTGCTAACCCTAGCTCTAATAAAATGATGAATTTGCATTCAAGATAAGAGTACTTCTCTGCCCCCAACTAATAGTTTCTTTGATGACCACTTTATTTCATCACTGCTTTGTCATGACAAGTTACCAGCTTTGGAGAAGCTGGCCATTTGTCCCTAGAGCACATACTTCCCTCTAGTGTGGAGATACTTGGTCATAATATAGAAATCTCTCTTGTTCTTAAAATTTTGTACTTTGCACAGCTAACATACTTTTAATGGTAAAAGGCTGGATGCTTCCCGCTAAGGTCAGCAGCAAGACAAAGACGGCTACTGCCACTGTTTCCATTCGGCATTTTATTGAAGGTAATATGAATAGTGCAGTTAGGCAAGAAAAAGAAATAGGAGGCATCTAGATGGGAAAGAAGAAAAGCTATCTGTCTCTATTCGCAGATGGCATGATCTTGTGTATAGGAAAATCTAAGGAATCCATGCACACGCAAAAATATTGGAACAAGTTAGTGAGCTGTATGTAGGGTACAAGATAAATATACAAAAATCATTTGTATTTCTACACACTAGCAATGATCATCTGAAAATGGAATTAGGATAACAATTCTGTTGATAACAGCATCAGAAAGAAAAAAAAAAAAGATTTAGCTAAAGTGCATATCGAAAACTATAAAACATTTTTGAAAAAAATTAAAGATCTAATTAAATGGAAAGTCATCTCATGTTCAAGAATTGAAAGACTTAGTATTACAGTGACTGGACTCTCCAAACTGATCTACAGATTCAGTGCAATCCCAATCAGAATCCCATTTGGCTTCTTTTGCAGGCATTGACAAGCTGATTTTAAGGGTCCCAGGGTAGCCAAAACAACCTAGAAAAGTAGATCAAAGTCGTAGGACTCGTACTCCCCCATTTTGAAACTTCTTACAGAGCTGTAGTAATCAAGAGAATGTGGTACTGGCAGAAGGATAGATATGTAGATCAAAGGGTACAGTGGTGACTCCAGAAATAAACATTTATGACAAATGGATTTTCAACAAGGGTACCAAGACGGTTCAATGGAGAAAGAGTAGTCTCCAACAGATGGTGCTGGGACGTTTGGACAGCACGTGAGAGGGAATGAAGTTGGACCCCTACCATAGCATACACAAAATGTCACTTGAAATGGATCATAGACCTAAATGAAGCTGAAACTGTAGGACTCCTGGAAGAAAGCATGGAAGTAAATCTTTGTGATCTTGGACACTAAAAGCCCAAATGACAAGAGAAAAAACTTGAGTAAGTTGGACTTCATCAAAACTAAAAACTTTTGTGCATCAGAGGACACCATCAAGAAAATAAAACGGGGCTTCCCTGGTGGCGCAGTGGTTGAGAGTCCCGCCTGCCGATGCAGGGGACACGGGTTCGTGCCCCGGTCCGGGAAGATCCCAAATGCCACAGAGCGGCTGGGCCCGTGAGCCATGGCCGCTGAGCCTGCACGTCCAGAGCCTGTGCTTCGCCACGGCAGAGGCCCCAACAGTGAGAGGCCCACGTACTGCAAAAAAAACCAAACAAACAAAAAAAGAAAGTAAAACGATAACCCAGAATGGGAGAAAGTGTTTGTAACATCATATTTGTAGGCCACATATTTGACAGGGCACTTGTATCCAGAATGATATAAAGGGCTCTTCCAACTTAACAATTAAAAGATACGTTGACCCAGTTAAAAAGTGGGTGTAGGATCTGAATTAACATTTCTCCAAAGAAGATATACACACGGGCAATAAACACGTGAAAATTGGTATAATCGCTTTAGAAAACAGTCTGGCAGTTTGTCAGGAAGCTAAGCACCGAGGTTACTGAATCACCCGTAATAGGCAAATCCACAGAGACGGAAGGTAGATTAGTGGTTTCCAGGGCAAGGACCGGAGGGGGAATGGGGGCTGGTTGCTGTTGGGCTTTCTTTTGGGGGCGATAAAATAAATAAATAAATATGCTCTAGAACTCGATGGTGGTGATGGAGGCACAGCTCTGTAAATAAACTGAACCAGTGACATGCATGCTTTAAAAGCATTTTAGGGTACGTGAATTAATCTCAACAAAACTGTTACTAAAAAAGAATGTGTGCTAAAGGTCCTGCTATGTGAGGGTCACACTCTGCCCATTGTCAGCTGTCCTCAGAGCGGTGACGGCAAATCCCTGGCACGTGCCGTGCCTGCCTTCCTCTCTATGGGTGGAGCCCACCAGCAACTGTTGTTCATGGCTTCCCTTTCTGATTCCAAGAGTAGCTTTGGAGTACTTCTTAAAATAGTGCTTTTAGCAACCACTGGAAGGACACTGGCAAAGACCGGATGGGAGACGTCATGGCGTTGCAGGAGACTGCTGATAGTGTCCTGGCATTGGAGGATAAAAGCGGCATTGAGTGGGCCATGGGGCTAGAGGTCTGTCCTTAAGGCTGTGCTTTAGCGAAGGAGCGTAAACAGTGGGGACTGTTGAGGTTTCAGGCAGTGAATTACTGGGGCCCATCCCTGGCGGAGGATTTTGCCACATATTTGTCAAATTTATATTGTAGAAGATACTTTGGGAAATGTGTGGAGGGATGACTTTGAGGGGGATGAGGCTGGAGGCGGGAGGCTGGCCCAGTAATGATGGTGGCCGTGAGAACCAAGGGGGCCTGGGTCAGGCTCCCACATCGCCGCTGAGAGTGGTCTAGGCCTCAGGCGTGCTGGGAAGCACAGTCAGCAGGTGGTGATCCGTGATGACACTGAGAGTCAAGAGAGCAGTAGTGACGCTGCTTACAGGTGGTGCCTGTACCATGAACATCAAGACTGAAGGCTACTGGGTGGGAGAGTGGAGAGCTGGGCCGTGTGCACTGAGCCTGGAGCCTCACACCGGCCTTCAGGCACGACTGCTTAAAGAGGACTGCAGTTCAGTAAACACAAGAAACATTCTCCCGAGGCCTACTTACTTTAGCCTATTGGTTAGACAGAAAAAAAACCTATGTAGAGCTGATTCACTTTGCTGTACGGTAGAAACTAATACAACGTTATAAATCAACTGTATTCCAATAAAAATTAATAAAAAATAAATAAAACAATAAAAGCAGGATGGGGGACTTCCCTCGTGGCGCAGCGGTTAAGAATCCGCCTGCCAATGCAGGGGACACGGGTTCGAGCCCTTGTCCGGGAAGATGCCACATGCCGTGGAGCAACTAAGCCCCTGCGCCACAACTACTGAGCCTGCACTCCAGAGCCCACGAGCCACAACTGCTGAGCCCGCGTGCCACAACTACTGAAGCCCGCACACCTAGAGCCCGTGCTCTGCAACAAGAGAAGCCACCGCAACGAGAAGCCCGTGCACCGCAATGAAGAGTAGTAGCCCCTGCTCGCCGCAACTAGAGAAAGCCCATACAGCAACGAAGACCCAGCGCAGCCATAAATAAATAAATTAGTTAATTAAATTAAAAATAAATAAATAAAAGCAGGGATGGCAAACCATGGGCCAAATCTGGACCTCCCTCTGTTTTCTACAGCCTGAAAGCTAAGAATGGTTTTTAAACTTTCAGTGTTTGAAAAACATCAAAAGCAGAATAATATGCTATGGCATATAAAAATTATATAAAATTTAAATTTCAGTGTCAATAAACAAAGGTGTTCTTTTAATTCAAAAAAAAAAACCTGGAATAAGAGATTATTGTACTTTCAATGGAAATTCATCCAGTGTTGTGTAATTTACATGGTACGCTGGAGCATGTTTGTCATTAAAATGAAGCCTACTGGGGCTTCCCTGGTGGCGCAGTGGTTGAGATTCCGCCTGCTGATGCAGGGGACGCGGGTCGTGCCCCGGTCCGGGAAGATCCCACGTGCCGTGGAGCGGCTGGGCCCTTGAGCCATGGCCGCTGAGCCTGCGCATCCGGAGCCTGTGTTCCGCGACGGGAGAGGCCACAACAGTGAGAGGCCCACGTACCGCAAAAAAAAAAAAAAAAAAAATGAAGCCTACCGGAGAGGTCTCTGTTTAATCGTAGGGAACTTGAAGAATATTCTTGTATTGTGTGTCAGAAAATATATGTGTAGCCTTTAAAAAAGATGGACGTTAGCCATGTGTCAGTAACAGATTTCACAATAGATTACAAGTATACAGAAGTTGTATTTCGATAGCATCAAACTCATCTCTTCAGGTTTTTGCTTAGCAAAGTGAGAGAAAAAGAGCACTGTGGTCATACCTGTGCTCTCAGATGCACTTGCATGGTAATGCATGATGTAAGAAAGTTGATGTGTAAGTGTCATATATGGGAATTGTTTTGTGTTCCTAAATGCTTTTATTCTATCAGAAAGATTTAAGTGCACATATTGTAAGATTTTTATGTCAGTCTTTGTTAATGTGATATTTGAATGCCTGAGTGTTCTAAATATAATTCATGGGTTTATTGAAGATTAATTTCTTTTTCTTTGGGTTGCTAAATATTTTCTGATGTTTAACTTGAAGTACATATTAAGGTGTGAATTTTTAAAGTTTTTTAGGGTATAGTAAGAATTGTAAATCTTTCACTATGCATTACTGTGTTCCTTTTGTAGTGTTTGTTACTTTTTATCTTTTTTTTTTTGTTTTCATTTATTGTATACTTTACAACTAATATAAATTGAACGAAAAAAAGCTAAGCTAAACAGTAAAAGAATTTTCCCTTTTTGCTAAAGTCCAGTTTTCTCAGATACTTTGTTTTATTTTGTTTAAAGGGGTTTGTCTTGGCCGTTACTATCATGAGGGAAGCAATTGATGAATTTCGGCGTTTTCAGCGAGACAAGGAAGTGAATTCACAGCTATACAGCAAGCTTACAGTAAGAGGTGAGCAAGACACTTTTAATTCAGTTTATCATTGTTTAATGTAATCATCATTTTAGAATTAATATAAATGTAAGAAAACATGTCTTAATTTTGTTAACTGAAAATAGTATTATGTGATTGTGTGTTGTCTAATTAATTTTCTTAATATAATGCATATAATTTCAGGGTAGCTTTTTATTCATTCTCTAGATGCTTGGATGTATGTGTTTATGAATATTTATATGTGCACAAACCCTTAAACACATGCATGCATACCTACATATACATAAATATTAATAGTTTTAGAGCGCGCTCTGTTACAGTTTGTATATAATGCACGTGTACTAGAGACACGTGAAACTCAGCTGGTGTGTGCACATTGTGAAGGGTAGTTATCACTTCCTCTAAAGTCTCTCTTTGCTTTATATTTTAAACACAGTCATTAAGGTTAGACATCTGGTATCTTGGCCTTAAACTATGCTTAAGGAAGAGGGCTTTGAGAGCCGAAACAAATGTCGTGGTCCAGAGTGGTAACTGATGTGCGCCAGTCTCCCTGTAACCTTCATTTAAGGCTTTAACCCTCGCCTAATTTATGTTTTTGAGAGTTGTTTATTTGGTTTTTCAGTCCATTGTAGAAAAGAAGCAATGTATTAGGGAGAGAGTGGGTGAGGCTATTACAGGTAAGCGTGATGACAGTAGAAAGTGACAGTGAAGAACTAAATGGATATTCATAATGACTCAGAGCCTGTTTAAAAATGGAAACGTTTAGAGTGGAGTTTATGTCTTCTGTTTATACGTGGACATTTGTGCAATGAATTATTATTATTTTTTAATTGTCCAAAATGTGTTTTTATGCTTTATTGGGATATTTTTCACATAACATAAAATTTACCCATTTAAAATATGCAGTTCAGGGCTTCCCTGGTGGCGCAGTGGTTGAGAGTCCGCCTGCTGATGCAGGGGACACGGGTTCGTGCCCTGGTCCGGGAGGATCCCACGTGCCGCGGAGCGGCTGGGCCCGTGAGCCATGGCCGCTGAGCCTGTGCGTCCGGAGCCTGTGCTCCGCAACGGGAGAGGCCACAACAGTGAGAGGCCTGCGTACCGCAATAAAAAAAAAAAAAACTATACAGTTCAGTAGTTTTGGGTATATTCACAGAGTTATGAAACCATCACGACCATCTAATTTCAGAACGTTTTTAACATTCTGGAAAGGAGCTCTGAATATCTGTTAGCAGGCATTTCCCATTCTTGCTGCTTCCCTATCCCACTCCAGCCCTAGGCAACCACTGATCTACTTTCTATCTCTGTGGATTTGCCTGTTCTAAACATTTCGTATAAATGGAGTCATGTAGTGTGTGGCCTGTTGTCACTGTTTCCTGACACTTGGCATCATGTTTTCAAGGTGCATTCATGTTGCAGCACATACTAGTACTTAGCGTCTTCTTGCTGCCAGGTGATATTCTACTGTAGGATATATCATATGGATGGACATTTGGGTTGTTTCCACTTCTAGGCCATTATAAATAATGCTGCTGTGAACATTTGTGTACAAGTTTTGTGTGAACGTTGTTTTTATTTCTTTTGTATATGTATCTAGGCATGAAATTACTGGATTGCACGGTAATTCCATGTTTTTGAGGACTTGCCAAACTATTTTCGTAATTGGCTGCACCGTTTTACGTTTCCACCAGCAATGTGAGAGGGTTCCAGTTTCTCCACATCTTCAACAACACTTGTTGTCTCTCTTTTTGACCCATCCTGGTGGGTGTGAAGTGGTATCTCACTGTGGCTTTGGTTTGCATTTCCCTAATGACTAAAGATATTAAACGTCTTTTCATGTGCTTTCTGGCCATTAGGATATCTTCTCTGGAGAAATGTTTATTCACATTCTTTGCCTGCTTTTAAACTGAGTTATCTGTTTTAATTGTTGAGCTGTAGGAGTTCTTTCTATATTCTGGATTTAAGTCCCATGTTAGATATATATATGATTTGGAACTATAGTGTCTCATTCTGTGGGTTGTATTTTTTTTTTCTTGATGGTGTCCCCTGATACACAAAAGTTTTTAATTTTCATGAAGTCCGAGTTCATCTTTTTCTTTTTGTCGCTTATGTTTTGGGGTTGTATCTAAGGAACAGTTTCCCAACCCAAAGTTACAACGATTTACTTCTGTATTTTCTTCTAGGAGTTTTATAGTTCTAGCTCTTACATTCAGGTCTGTGACCCATTTTCATTTTGTATTTTGTATGTGATATGGCTTCTCATTCTTTTGCATGTGAATACCAAGTTGCCCCAGTATCATTTGTTGAAAAGACTGTTCTTTCTCAATTGAATTGAAAAATTAATTATTAAAAAGCTTTAATGCTTAAAGTATTGGCACGGTAGAGGAAAGGTGTGTTGCGGAAAATAAGGTAAGCTTTAGCTTTGGGGAAAAGAATCCCCAGAATGGCCAGGTAAATTAGATGTAACCTTGGTTTGTCTATTTTGGAATACAGTATAGGTCCTGGCTTATGTTTTAAATTGTTTTGTATTGTGGAATTTGGGCTGAGCAGAGATTTGTTTCTGGGCATTAATTGTATCATTCACAAATAAACGGTGCAGTGATGTCAGCAAAAACGACAGAGTACGCAGCTCCACAAATCAAGCAGAAAGTGGCAGAGCTAACTTCGTCAAAACTCTGGAAAACAGTGAAACTTTGCAGCATCCAGGTGATTGTTGCATCCAGGAAAAGGCCTCCTAAAAATCGTAGGAAAGCTTTTTGGTATTTTCAACTGCCTTGCTCTACCTCCTCCCTGTCATGGCACCCGCCTGGAAGACAGCAGCAGCCATGTTCCCAGTCTGGGCTCTGGACCCAGCCCTGGAGGGCACAGAGCAGGACGAGCTTGCAAAGCTTTGTGTCTGTCTGTCTAACCTGTCTGGGGGCTACTTGAAGGACTGACCCAGTTCGCTCGCCTGTCTTTCACCTAACTTGGAATTCAGGGCAGGAAAGCTGAAAAGCTGCAGACGTTTCTTCTTGTGTGAGGCTCGGGTACAGCCGGAGTAGCCGGGCAAAGATTAGTTGGGGTTCACACACGAGAGTGTCACTTCCAGGCAGGAAAAGATGCGAGACAATCCGAAGTGCCCCTGTTTGCTCGGGGAATTTTGAAAGCTACGTTCAAGGCCAGAGCTGGGTGCAAGCTCAGAAAGGGCCTGAGAAGGTCTTTTGCTTCTGATCAGTTTCTAGGCTCAGGACGGGCGGAAGGAAGCGAAGGCTGGGGCAGAGTTATAAGCAGCCAGGCTAAGTGACGGGGTCCCCAGCACAGGGCCACAGTCTGCAAAGGCTGGGAGAGGCTGTTCTTCCTTTCTGTCTTCTTTCCTCCCTCCCTCCCTCTTTGTCACCATATGTGACAAAGAGTGCATGCTTCACAAAAATAGTTTAGAAAAGTCACTAAATATACCTGGCTATAGCCTATACCGAGCAGCAGAACAAACCCAGAAGAGGGGGAAATAGCTCATTTCCTGGGTTACCAGATTATAATACTCAAAATGTCCAGTTTTCCACAAAAAATTACAAAGCGTGCAAAGAAAATGTAGCCCATTCACAGAAGAAATTAACAAAAACTGTCTCTGAGGAAGCCCAGACATTGGACTTACTAGACAAACACGACGTCATCTGCCTCAGATATGCTCAGGAAGCTAAGGCAAACAGTGGACAAATTGCTAAAAGATACCACAATGGTATGTTAACAAATGGAGAATATCAGTAAAGGTATGTAAGTTTTAAAAAAAGAAGCAAGAAATTCTGGTGCTGAAAAGTACAATAGATGAAGAGAGAAACTCACCAGAGAGTTTCAGTAGCAGATTTGAGCTGGCAGAAGAAAGAATCAGTGAACTTGAACCTGGATCACTTGAAATTATCCAGTCTGAGGAGCAAGAAGTAGAATGAAGAAAAATAAATAGATCCTAAGAGACTTGGGGGGTAGCATCAAGTGTACTAAGGTACACGTGATGGGAATCTTAGAAGGAGAGGAGAGAGAAAGCACAGAGAGGGAATACTTGAAGGAATAATGGCCATTAACTCCCCGAATTTGAGAAAAGACGCAAATCTACACTTTCAGGAAGTTCACTGGACCCCAGAAGGATAAATGCAGAGATCCACACTAAGACACATTACCATCAAACAGTTGAAACCCCAGGACCAAGAGCACACCCTGCAAACAGCAAGAGAGGTGGCTTAGCGCATACGAGGGGTCCTCAGTGAGGTGATGAGCCATCTGCAGACTTCTCATCAGAAACCTCAGAGGCCGGGGGAAGTGGGGTGATGTTTTTAAAACTGGAAAAGGAGAAACCGTCAACAGAAGATTCTATGCTAGTAAAACTATCACTCAAAAATGAAGGCAAAATTAAGATATGCCCAGATAAATTTAGAATTAAAAATAGGGACTCAAACACAAATACACATATACCCATGTTATCACTGCACTATATACAGTCGCCAAAAGGTGATGATGACAGTCCAGGTGTCCGTCAGTGGATGGATGGATAAACAAATTATGGTCTCTTCATACATTGGGATATTGGGGTATTATTTAGCTATAACAATTAATGAAATGCTGATACATGGTAGAATGTGAATGAACCCTGAAAATACTATGCTACGTAAGAGAAGCCAGACACTAAAGGTCATATGTTGTATGACTTCGTTCTTTTGAAATACGCAGAAGAGGTAAGTTAATAGGTATAGAACGCAGATTGTGGTTGCCGTGGCCTGGGGAAGTAGGGAATTGCAGCTGCTTAACGGGTATGAGGTTCTTTTGTGGTGATGAACATGTTTTGGAACTTGATAGAGTTGGTTGCACAATACTGTGAATGTACTAAGTGCCACTGAATCATTTACCTTAAAGTGGCTGACTTTATGTCATTTTCACCTAAAATAGTATGAAATGATGAGGAAGACAGACTGGTACATGTCTTTTACAATTCTGTAATATTTGAATTCAGAATACTCTAAAAACAATTTCAGTGGTTTCATTTCAAATGCAAGTGAAAATTCACGTTTTTTAAAAAAATCGGTCCTCATTGCCTATGATCTGAGAAATCGACATTTCCCATGTAGATAGATGTCCGTAGCGACAGCTGCTCTTTTGGTCTCCCGTGTGTGTCAGAGCACTTCCCCTGTTCTCATTCGCATAACCACCGCCCAGGGGTGGCTGGTGTGGTCTCCAGTGACAAGGAGAAGCCTGAAGCTCATGCTAAATAATTTGCCCTAAGTCGCCATCCTTCTTTGCAGAGTTCGTATTTGAACCTTGACCCTCTGACCTCAAATTCAGTGTTCTTTCAGCTGTGGCACATTGCTTTGTGGCTGGTTATTCTGATGTAAATGATTGGTAAGTAAAATTTAGTATATAGAAAGTGCACGTGTATGCTTATTATTGAGTATAATTTAAAATTTATTTGTTGAGTGGCATTGATTTCTTTCTGTGATTTATTGTAGTTTGTTGTCTCATTTTACAGCATGTGAACTTTTTATATTTAGAGTTCTCAAGCACTTTCTTGTAGAAATACATTGAGAAAATGTTCTGTGTTGTTATTTTTTCCTTTTGAAAAGGAAAGCCACTTCCACTGGTAAATATGCTAACGACTTGAAGGTGCTGTGTTTGGAAGCAGAGAATATTTTAACGCTGGCATATGACCTTAGTGAACACTGAATGATTTTTAGTTTGCTCTTTACTTCATTGTCTGATAAGCTGCTTTTCTTGCGTGGGAATTTTCCATACCTGTTGCT
Organism: Platanista minor; assembly: GCA_004363435.1. Classification (NCBI taxonomy): domain Eukaryota; kingdom Metazoa; phylum Chordata; class Mammalia; order Artiodactyla; family Platanistidae; genus Platanista; species Platanista minor. Next base: position 5,721 of record RJWK010018059.1, on the reverse strand, counting down.
GCTACCTTCCTTCCTTTCTCTTTATGACTACTTGTACTATTCATTATCTCCTAGTGAATAGCACCAGAGGCAGAGGCAAGGAAGAGAAAATAAAATAGATTTTCCTACTTCTTGGCAGCTTTTGCAAAGAGTTTGAATTGTGTGGTCATTCTACTTTTGGATTCTTGGAAACAATGCTTTTTTTTTCCCTTGTTGCTAGGGAGTCATGTATAGATTGTATACCTTGTTTGTAATCATCCAGGTGGCTAGTTCACAATTCATTTCCACAAATATTTACTAAGTACCCCACTATGTGTTGGGTACCGTGATAACTTGATGAGATTCAAACATGGATAAGTCCTGAACTGAGCTTTTTACAGAGCTCATGCAGTCAGTATTCTAGCAGGTAGGATCAATTCAGAAGTCTTCGTTTATTTGTTTATGTTTTCATCAGCCGCTGGATCTCAGCAGGGCTAAGTTATGTCAACCACTATTAGTGTATTTCCCAAATTTAAAACTAAAGCTATCATGGAACTTGATATTTAGAAATGAAACTTGAATTAATTTTGTGCTGCTGGGTCCTTCATACAGCTTGTGATGATTGTTTTCCAGTATATCTCAGTTGTTTCTTTTTTATTTTTTAATAAATTTATTTATTATTTTTTAAAATTTATTTTTGGCTGCGTTGGGTCTTTGTTGCTGCGCACGGGCTTTCTCTAGTTGCGGCGGGCGAGCGGGGTTTTCTCATTGCGGTGGCTTCTCTTGTTGAGGAGCACGGGCTCTAGGCCCGCAGGCTTCAGTAGTTGTGGCTCGTGGGCTCTAAGAGCGCAGACTCAGAAGTTGTGATGCACGGGTATAGTTGCTCCGCGGCATGTGGGATCTTCCCGGACCAGGGATCGAACCTGTGTCCCCTGCGTTGGCAGGCGGATTCTTAACCAGTGCGCCACCAGGAAAGTCCCTTAGTTATTTCTTTTACTAGTTCTGGCGTTTTGTCGTTTAACATGTTTTCAAGTATTCAAACATAGGCGAGAGAGGAAAACGTCTGTGCCTTGAGCCTTACGTGAAGTACTTGTGTTTGTGTGTTCGTGTGTGTGTTTGAGAGAATGTGAGAGAGAACATTGGCATATTTACATGTCTGTTGTGGTCCAGTTTCCTTGCCAAAAAGGAACCTTATCTGTGCAGAGTATAGAGATTCTTTATTCCTGTGTTTTTTAGCATCTTTGATTCATATTATCAACACTGTGTTGTCCCACACTTGTTAACATTCTTACTCTGTTTTTTTTTTTTTTTTTTTACCTTAAAAAGATGGTTATGGAATGTCGAATGAAATTTTCTCATCGTTTCGTGAAATTGACTCCATTTGTCAGTGATAATCATTCCTTGAAAATCAAGAGATTTTAAAATCCTTCGTTAGTGCCTTTTACATATTGTCTATGCAATATGTCGCTTTCACTAAGTCATCTTTCTTGTCTGTGGTCTGAGCAGCATTTTAAAATACCTTCTTCCAATGCTCACTCCAGAATATTCAGCATACACTATTGCATTTTTACTCTAAGTAACATTTATCAATCCATTACTATATGTCAGGCACAAGCACTTTACATACACTCCCTCATTTGTTTGGTTCTCTGTGGCTGTATCATGGTGGACACGTATCCTCAGGACTGGATAGATAGGCAGGAGTGGATGTACATACTCATTATCTGCATAACTGGTATTTTTTCTTAGGTCACCCTAAGAGGACCTGTATGAATTCATTTCTTCATGATATTAAGCATTTAACATTTTTTATTGCATTGTTTGGAGATTAGGGCCTGGAACCCATGAGACATAACTTTAAAAAGTACTTGCTTGCACAGAGTACCCTCTCACACAGATGGGCGTTTCGTGTATGTCTGGATGCTGGTAGCATCCTCTGCTTCCCTCTAGTGACTGGCATTACTCTGCTGGTTACCTTTAATGACTGGACTCCCAGCCACACGTTTTTTTAAATTTCCAATTTGGTGAAAAATGCTCTCATTGTGTTTGCTTGCCATTTATCTTTTAACACTTCACTGTTTGTTTCTTATCCTTTATGGAAGTTTATTCCCCCGTTGTTCCTATGTTCATCTTTACCTTATAATTTCTCTACTGAGATAAATTTATCACACGTGGCAAATATTTTTATCTTGTTTCATTAATTTTTTCATTTTTTTTAAGATGTAGATAAATTTTGTAGTTTTTATGTAGGCATATCCTTTTCCTTTGTAGTTTTTACCTCCATCTTAGGAAGTCCATTCAATACCAATATATTATATGACTATTTTATTTGATTTCTTTCAATTTTTTAAAAAAATTATTTATTTATTTAGTTATGGCCGTGTTGGGTCTTTGTTGCTGCGCGCGGGCTTTCTCTAGTTGCGGCGAGCGGGGGCTACTCTTTGTTGCAGTGCGTGGGCTTCCCATTGCGGTGGCTTCTCTCATTGTGGAGCATGGGTACTAGGTGCGCGGGCTTCAGTGGTTGTGGCTCGTGGGCTCTAGAGCACAGGCTCACTAGTTGTGGCGCACGGGCTTAGTTGCTGTGTGGCATGTGGGATCTTCCCAGACCAGGGATCGAACCCGTGCCCCCTGCATTGGCAGGTGGATTCTCAACCACTGCACCACCAGGGAAGCCCCTGAGTGACTATTTTAATTTCCTTACAGTATTTCTGTGTTTTCATTTCTTGTACTTGAATTTTTACCCCATTTGCAACTTTATGTGTAAAAGTATGTATTATATGGAGAAGGGATCTGCCTTTTTTTTTTTTTCTCAAATGGTCAGTTAGTTACTTTAAAACCAGTTATTCAAGTTACTAACTTCTCTCAGATCTTTGAGAAATACGTTAGATTTGTTTGGGCCCTTTCCTCTAGTTGCTGTGCTCTTCCACGGATTCATCCACATTTCCATGCCAGTCCCATACCAGTTTTAAATGCTCCTTTACAGCACATTCTGGTATCTTGGGAAACCTCTCCGTTCCTCCCTCCTCCCCTCCCTCCACCAGTTATTTTCATTTTTTTCTTGTGTTCTCTGAGAAGCATGAAGAGCTCTAAATATATGAGTCCTGGGGAACTTTCTGTCTGCTCGTGACTTAGGCCAGTGGCCCCTGGCCCTCCGGCAGCCTCACAGCTGTCTTGCCGCCTCCATCTGTGGATTTCTTCACTGTCTCCAAGTCTCCACACGTAGGTGGATTGAGAAGTAAACCACTGTCATGTGGGTTATGTAAACGTTAGAGGAAAAGAGAGACCAGGGACTGTCTTGAACTAGGTTTGCTCACATCCCTCTCCATAGTAACATGACCGTACACACTCAGGTAGGACACTTGGGGTTTGTCCATGGGGTGAGTGCATGGTAGAGGGAGACTGCTTTTTTTGTGCTGTTTCTGATTTTAGTGATTGGAGTCTTAAAACTTGTTAATTATGAACCATTCATATTAACAGTATTTTGTATCTTCACCTTTGATAGATATTTAAGAAGCCTATGTAAACTACAGGAAACAGAGGTTAGAAATGCAAACAGCAGAGGGCTTAATGAACACTTTGGAGAGTGTCTTCTCTTTATTGATACCATATAATTTCTGTTTTGTATCTGTTAGTTGGTAAAATATCTTATCTTGAGATACTTATTAAAATTTTCAAACTGTTGTGATTTTCTGCAAAATCTTTTATCTGGTGAATGCAGTGAATTGCTGTTGATACTTATTTCAGTGTTTGGTTCTGCATATAGCTTTAGGCAAAAGCATGTGCACTGGCCGGCTATAAAGCCTGCCTGATAGCCTCCTCTGACAGCCCCTGGAGTCTACCTCGGCAACTGCATAGATGGCTTGGACTCCCGTAGCCAGTGAGAGGCTAATATAGTTTATCCGATGAATAACATTCAGTGTTTTGTCTTTAAATGTTTCTTATCGTAATGTAGTATTCCATTATTCCAGTATTCATCCCAAAGCTATTCCAGCTCTTTTTTTACTGATAGAGGAAAAAGAATTGATTGTGTTTAATTTGAGCACCTTAATTTTTTTGTTGTTGCTTAAGAATGTTATTAAATAATACCTTGGTTATTGCTAGTGAATGTTTAAGAGTAAAAATTGGTTACTTTTGGCAAGACGCTTTATAATTCTTACCCCCGGGCTGTAGTGTTTTTTTTTTCTTATTTCCTAGGCTGTAATTATACAGTCCATTTGTTGTTATATTTTATTTCACTCTGCCTTACTTAATCTTGCTAGAATGTAAGCTGCCCATTTTGTTCCCACTTATTATGTCCCTGGCCTGTACTGGGGGAAGGGTGTCCACGTGCCCTTGAGTTAATCCTGACTTCCTCTGGCACCCTCAGCTTCGTCTGCCGAGGTCAAGGGGAAGCCTGTGCCCTGCCCAGCTTCAGCCGGGGTCAAGATGGGGTCCTGGGCTCCCCGGGCCTCTCAGCCTGAGCGCAGTCTCGGCCTGTGTGCCCCGGGACTAGCCTCACGGGACCTTCACCTTTGTTCGCGTCTCAGACTTGAAATCACTCTTCATCTTCTGCGCTTTAATCACCACGAGACTCTGTACATCTTCGTTCTTAGCGTCGCCCTTTTTTCACTGGGCCTTTGGAATTCTGGTTTCTTTATCACCTGAACCTTCCATCACCAGGCTCCTCTGAGTGTGCCTTCTTGCTTTCATTAAAATGTAGCTCTTCTCTGAGGGTCCTGCTTCCCCTGCAACTCTCCTGAATGTTTGCTGTTTTTCTCCCATAACCTTGGGGCCACTTGACCTGGAATTAAGAGTCCTTCCTATCTTTGTAGGTTATTCCCTCTTGCACCTTCCTCCGGCTGTTTTTCAACCTCCAGTTCATTGATCTTACACGTTTGTGCTGTTCCTTGCCCCTTTGATGTTCTAGTTGATGAAGTCCAGTGTATCAGTTTCTTCTTTTATGACTGTGCTTTTGGTGTCCTATCTGAGAACTCCTTGCCTAAACTCAAGTTCACAAAGATTTTCTGTTACATTTATTTCTCCGATGTTTCTTCTTCTAGAGGTTTTTTAGTTTTAGGATTTGCATTATAGGCCAGGTCTTTCGAGTAAACTTTTGTATTGGTACAAGGTGTGCGTGGTGGTGTTGCCAGCACCAGTTCTTGAAAAAGTGACCCCTCTGCCGCCACGTTGCCTTACACTTGTGTCAACAATTAGTTGTCTTTCACGTTGGGCTTATTTCTAGACTCACTCTTCACTCTGCTATCTCCCTTTGTCTCTCTTTATGGCAAAGCAATGCTCTTTTGATGACTGTTGTTTCATAGTAATTCTTGAAAGCAGTAGCGTTTGCCCCCCAAGTTTGTCTTTCATTTTTAGAGTTGGTTTGGCTAGACTAGATCCTTTGTACTTCCATGTGACTTTTATGAATGTATTTATTTATTTATTATTTTTGGCTGTGTTGGGTCTTTGTTGCCACACGCGGGCTTTCTCTAGCTGTGGCGAGCGGGGGCTACTCCTCGCTGTGGTGCGCGGGCTTTCCATTGCGGTGGCCTCTCCTGTTGCGGAGCACGGGTTCTAGGTGTGTGGGCTTCAGTTAGTTGTGGCACGTGGGCTCAGCAGTTATGGCTCACAGGCCCCAGAGCGCAGGCTCAGTAGTCGTGGCGCACGGGCTTAGTTGCTCCGCGGCATGCAGGGTCTTCCCGGACCAGGGCTCGAACCTGTGTCCCCTGCACCGGCAGGGCAGGCAGACTCTTAGCCACTGCACCACCAGGGAGGTCCCTCCGTGTG
>RJWK010018058.1:0-33700 GCA_004363435.1 Platanista minor | reverse complement strand
TACCACATCTTTATCCATTCCTCTTTTGATGGACATTTAGGTTGTTCCATGTCTTGGCTATTGTAAATAGTGCTGCAGTGAACATTGGGGTGCATATATCTTTTCGAGTTATGGCTTTCTCCAGATATATGCCCAGGAGTGGGATTGCTGGATCATGTAGTAGCTCTATTTTTAGCTTTCTAAGGAAACTCCATACTGTTCTTCATAGTGGCTGTACCAATTTACATTCACACCAACAGTGATGAGGGTTCCCTTTTCTCCAAACCCTCTCCAGCATTTATTGTTTGTAGATTTTTTGATCATGGCCATACTGACCAGTGTGAGGTGATGACTCATTGTAGTTTTGATTTTCATTTCTCTAATAGTTAGTGATGTTGAGCACCTTTTCACATGCTTTTTAGCTATCTGTATGTCTTCTTTGGAGAAATGTCTATTTAGATCTTCTGCCCATTTTTTGATTGGGCTGTTTGTTTTTTTGATATCAAGCTGTATGCTTGCATATTTTGGAGATTAATCCCCTGTCAGTTGCTTCATTTGCAAATATTTTCTCCCATTCTGAAGGTTGTCTATTCATTTTGTTTATGGTTTCCTTTGCTGTGCAAAAGATTTTAAGCTTAATTAGGTCCCATTTATTTATTTTTGTTTTTATTTTCATTAATCTAGGAGGTGGATTGAGAAAGATCTTGCTGAAATTTATGTCAGAAATGTTCTGCCTATGTTTTCCTCTAAGGGTTTTATAGTATCCAGGATTACATTTAGGTCTTTAATCCATTTTGAGTTTATTGTTGTGTATGGTGTTAGGAAGTGTTCTAATTTCATTCATTTACATTTAACTGTCCAGTTTTTCCAGCACCACTTATTGAAAAGACTGTTTTCTCCATTGTATATTCTTGCCTCCTTTGTCATAGATTAGGTGACCATAGCTGCATGGGTTTATCTCTGGGCTTTCTATCCTGTTCCATTGATCTATATTTCTATTTTTTGTGCCAGTACCATACTGTTTTGATGACTCTAGCTTTGTAGTATAGTCTGAAGTCAGGGAGTTTGAGTCCTCCAGCTCTGTTTTTCTTTCTCAAGATTGCTTTGGCTATTCAGGGCCTATTGTGTTTCCATACAAACTGTAAAATTTTTTGTTCTAGTTCTGTGAAAAATGCCACTGGTAATTTGATAGGGATTGCATTGAATCTATAGATTGCTTTGGGTAGTATAGTCATTTTCACAATATTGATTCTTCCAATCCAAGAACATGGTATATCTCTCCATCTGTTTGTGTCGTCTTTGATATTTTTCATCAGCATGTTATAGTTTTCTGAGTACCGGTCTTTTGCCACCTTAGGTAGGTTTATTCCTAGGTATTTTATTCTTTTTGATGCAATAGTAAATGGGATTGTTTCCCTGCTCTCTCTTTCCGATCTTTCATTGTTAGTGTACAGGAAAGCCAGAGATTTCTGTGCATTAATTTTGTATCCTGCAACTTTACCAAATTCACTGATGAGCTCAAGTAGTTTTCTGGTGGCATCTTTAGGATTTTCTATGTATAATATCATGTCATCTGCAAACAGTGACAGTTTTACTTCTTCTTTTCCAATTTGTATTCCTTTCATTTCTCTTCCTTCTCTGATTGCCATGGCTAGGACTTCCAAAACTATGTTGAATAATAGTGGTGAGAGTGGACATCCTTGTCTTGTTCCTGATCTTAGAGGAAATGCTTTCAGTTTTTCACCATTGAGAATGATGTTCGCTGTGGGTTTGTCATATATGGCCTTTAATATGTTGAGGTAGGTTCACTCTATGTCCATTTTCTAGAAAGTTTTTATCATAAATGGGTCTTGAATTTTGTCAAAACACTTTTTCTGCATCTATTGCGATGATCATATGGGTTTTAATCTTCAGTTTGTTGATGTGGTGTATCACATTGATTGATTTGCAGATATTGAAAATCCTTGCATCCCTGGGAAAAATTCCACTGATCATGGTGTATGATCACTTTAACGTGTTGTTGGATTTGGTTTGCTAGTATTTTGTTGAGGTTTTATGTGTGTGTGTCTATATTCATCAGTGATATTCGCCGGTAATTTTCTTTTTTTGTGATATCCTTTTCTGTTTTTGGTATCAGGGTGATGGTGGCCTCATAGAGTGAACTTGGGGGTGTTCCTTCCTCTGCAATTTTTTGGAAGAGTTTGAGAAGGGTAGACGTTAACTCTTCTCTAAATGTTTGGTAGAATTCCCCTGTGAAGCCACCTGGTCCTGGACTTTTCTTTGTTGGAAGATTTTTAATCACACTTTCAATATCAGTACTTGCGATTGGTCAGTTCATATTTTCTATTTCTTCCTGGTTCAGTCTTAGAAGGTTGTACTTTTCTAAGAATTTGTCCATTTCTTCCAGGTTGTCCATTTTATTGGTTTATAGTTGCTTGTAGTAGTCTTTTATGATCTTTTGTATTTCTGTGATGTCCGTCATAACTTTTCCTTTTCTATTTCTAATTTTATTGATTTGAGACTTCTCCCTTTTTTTCTCGATGAGCCTGGCTAAAGGTTTATCAATTTTGTTTATCTTCTCAAAGAACCAGCTTTTAGTTTCATTGATCTTTGCTATTGTTTTCTTTGTCTCTATTTCATTTTTTTCTGTTCCGATCTTTATGATTTCTTTCCTTCTACTAACTTTGGATTTTGTTTGTTCTTCTTTCTCTAGTTGCTTTAGGTGTAAGACAGGTTGTTTATTTGAGATTTTTCTTGTTTCTTGAGGTAAGATTGTATTGTTATTAACTTCCCTCTTAGAACTGCTTTTGCTGCATCCCATAGGTTTTGGATCATCGTGTTTTCATTGTCATTTGTCTCGAGGTATTTTTTGGTTTCCTCTTTGATTTCTTCAGTGATCCATTGGTTATTTAGTAATATATTTTTTAGCCTCCATGTGTTTGTGTTTTCTACCATTTTTTTTTTCTGTAATTGATTTCTAATCTCATAGTGTTGTGGTCAGAAAAGATGATTGGTAGATTTCAATTTTCTTAAATTTACCAAGGCTTGATTTGTGACCCAAGATGTGATCTATCCTGGAGAATGTTCCACGTGCACTTGAGAAGAAAGTGTACTCTGCTGCTTTTGGATGGAATGTCCTATAATTATCAATTAAGTCTATCAGGTCTAATGTGTCATTTAAGGCTTGTGTTTCCTTATTAATTTTCTGTCTGGATGATCTGTACATTGGTGTAAGTGGGGTGTTAAAGTCCCACACTATTATTGTGTTACTGTCGATTTCCCTGTTATGGCTGTTAGCATTTGCCTCATATATTGAGGTGCTCCTATGTTGGGTGCATAAATATTTACAACTGTTATGTCTTTTTTTGGGGATTGAACCCTTGATCATTATGTAGTGTCCATCCTTGTCTCTTGTAACAGTCTTTATTTTAAAGTCTATTTTATCTGATATGAGTATTGCTACTCCAACTTTCTTTTGATTTCTATTTGCATGCAATGTCTTTTTTCATCCCCTCACTTTCTGTCTGTATGTGTCCCTAGGTCTGAAGTGGGTCTCTTTTATAAAGCATATATACAGGTTTTGTTTTTGTTTCCACTCAGTCACTCTATGTCTTTTGGTTGGTGCATTTAACCCATTTACATTTAAGGTAATTATCTATATGTATGTTCCTATTGTCATTTTCTTAATTGTTTTGGGTTTCTTCTTGTAGGTCTTTTTTCTTCCCTTCCTCTTTTGTTCTCTTCTCTTGTGTTTCCCGCCTAGAGAATTTCCTTTAGCACTTGTTGTGAAGCTGGTTTGGTAGTGCTGAATTCTCTTAGTTTTTGCTTATCTGTAAGGTTTATGATTTCTCTGTCAAATCTGAAGGAGAGCCTTTCTGAGTAGAGTATTCTTGGTTGTAGGTTCTTCCTTTTTATCGCTTTAAATATATCATGGCACTTCCTTCTGGCTTGCAGAGTTTCTGCTGAAAAATCAGCTGATAACCTTATAGGGAGTCCCTTGTATGTTATATGTTGTTTTTCCCTTGTTGCTTTTTAATATTTTCTCTTTGTATTTAATTTTTGTTAGTTTGATCAATATGTGTCTCATCATGTTCGTCCTTGTGTTTATCCTGTATGAGACTCTCTGTGTTTCCTGGATTTGGGTGACTATTTCCTTTCCCATGTTAGGGAAGTTTTTGACTATAATCTCTTCAAATATTTTCTCAGACACTTTCTCTTTTTCTTCTTCTTCTGGGACCCCTACAATCTGAATGTTGGTGCATTTAATATTGTCCCAGAGATCTCTGAGAATGTCCTGATTTCTTTTCATTCTCTTTTCTTTACTCTGTTCCACAGCAGAGATTTCCACCATTCTGTCTTCAAGGGCACTTATCCATTCTTCTGTCTCAGTTATCCTGCTCTTGATCCCTTCTACTGTATTTTTCATTTCAGTTATTGTACTGTTCATCTCTGTTTGCTTGTTCTTTAGTTCTTTTACATCTTTGTTAAACATTTCTTGTATCTTCTCAACCTGTGCCTCCATTCTTTTTCTGAGATCTTGGATCATCTTTACTATCATTACTCTGAATTCTTTTTCAGGTAGACTGCTTATTTCCTCTTCATTTATTTGGTCTTGTAGGCTTTTACCTTGCTCCTTCATCTGTGACATATTTTTTTGCTGTCTCATTTTTTCTTTCCTTTTTTTTTTTATGAGTGGGATTGTGTTCTTGTCTTACTGGTTGTTTGGCCTCAGGCTCCCAACCCTGGAGTTTGTAGGCTGTTGGGTAGAGCTAGGTCTTGGTGCTAAGATGAGGACCTCCAGGAGACCTCACTCCAGTGAATATTCCCTGGGGTCTGAGGTCACTGCTAGTCCAGTGTTTGGACTCAGAGCTCCCACTGAAGGGGCTTTGTCCTGACTCCTGGCTCGTGAACCAAGATCCTGCAAGCCACGTGGGGTGGCAAAAAAAAAAAAAAGGAAAAAGGAGAACAGTTACAAAGAAGAAAAATAAAATTAGACTAGGAAACTAACAGATATGTTAGAAAGAATATAAAAATAAAAATATAGATGAAACAACAACCAGAAGGTAAAAGAGAACCACAGTAGTAAAAACAGAGGAGAAGAAAAAAAAACGAGGTGGAAAAGGCCTTGGCTGTGGACAGTGGGGCCTAGGCAGGGGCAGGGTTTGGGTGGTGGGTGGGGCCTATGCTTAGGTCCCGCATGGCTGGAAAAGGCCCTGGGGAGGTGGGAGTGGGGCTTAGGCTCAAAGCAACAGAAGGGCCCCAGGCATACCTCTGGTCTCAGAGGGTGGGGGACCCCTCCTGAGTGCCCAGCAGGCTTCCTGGGCCCGAGTGGGTGGGACAAATGCCCTCTGCTCCTCTCCCACCTGCCTCTCCTATTCTCCCCCAGCCTCCCTCCTATGTCCCCAGTACCAACACAGCCTAGAGGGGGCCTCTGAGGGTGTAGGACCCAGCTGAGAGCCAGGCAGACTCCCAGGGCCGATTGGTCATGGGAAATGCTCGGCACACTCCCTCCGATCCGAGCCGCTGAGGGTCCCTCCAGGCTTAGGAACGCCTGCCCCCATCTCAGCCTCCCCTCAGTGGTGCCTGTCCTGTCGAGCCTCCACTTCTCCTCCCCCTTCAGTCCCCCCATGTCCTACTGGTTTGCTTAGGGGTTCTTCCTAACTCCTTGGGCGTCGAGGTCACCCACCAACATCTAGCAGGCACCCTAGTTGTGGGGAGATGCGAACTCTGCGTCTTCCCACACCACCATCTTGACCTCACGCATTTTTTTTTTTTTGCGGTACGCGGGCCCCTCCCTGTTGTGGCCTCTCCCGTGGCAGAGCACAGGCTCCGGACGCGCAGGCTCAGCGGCCACGGCTCACGGGCCCAGTCGCTCCGCGGCATGTGGGATCCTCCCGGACCGGGGCACGAACCCGTGTCCCCTGCATCGGCAGGCGGACTCTCAACCACTGCGCCACCACGGAAGCCCCTTCACACATTTTTAATTGACTACTGTGAGGGCAGTGATTTTGCTGGATTCTGGGGATACAGTAAGCTGGTCATTTTAGAGGTACATCCACAAATTCTTTGATAATCCTGCCTTCAAGAGATGGAGTTTAATTACCCTCTCCTTGAGCTGGAGTGGACTTAGTGGCTTGACGCTAATGAAGGGAATGTGAATGAAGGGATGTGATATCATTTCTGAGATTGGGTTATAAAAAGATGCTACTTCTGTCCTGGGTTCTCTCTCTCTCTCTCTCTCTCACACACACACACACACACACACACACACGCATGCACACACACATATACACAGACTCTAGCGGAAGCCATGTCTGAAGCAGCCCTATGAATAGACCCAAAGGCAAAGAGCTGAGGCCCTTGCCAACAGCCATGTGAGTGAGTCTGGATGTGGAATTCCAGCCCCGGGCAGGTGTGCACAGTATCACAAGAGACCCTGAATCAGAACCACCCATCTCAGCCCCTCCCAGATTCCAGACCCTCAGAAACTGGGAGATAATAAATGTTTTGTTGTCCCAGGCTGTAAACTTTTAGAATGATTTATTATACAGTAGGAGATTAACCCAAATCCACATCACCTGCCCACTTGGCTCTCAGGATAGGGAAAGAGAGTAAACCGGGACATTCAAGTATTATGGAGGAAAGCAGACACAGCATGGTGTGTGCCATACAGTTGATGTCTCAGTAAATGGGTGTTCCCTCAGTCTTTCTTCTTTTTAAACATGTTTACCTGTTCTTCCTTCACCACACAGAGGCCTGGTCATAATGAGGATGTAATCACAGGTGATCTAATCTTTATGTTAAGAACTCAAATTCTCACAAATACCTCCTGAGGGAGGTACAGTTATTCTGTTTTACATATGAGGAGATTGAGGTACAGAGAGATGAAGCGAATTCCCAAGGTTGCAAGGCAGTAAGTGCCCAGCGGGGATTCCGCACCAGGCCAGCTGGCTTTGGAGCCCACAGCCTTGTCCTCTCCAGGAAACACAGGCCTACTCCTGACTGCCCTGTTCCCAGCCTGGCTGCAGAGACGCCACATGCAGCCCATGGGAAGGTGGAGGCATCCTGACTCTGCTCTGGGCCAGCCCGTGGAAAGATCTGGCACCTGGTCCAGAAAACGTGTGTAACGGAGTAGGATCCTAAGGGGTCTTCCTGGGACAGACCACACCATGTCCTCCACCTGCCTGTGGTTTGTAGAAAAACTTTAGCCTCCTAGGCCTTCCCCAAGTTCCAAAGAATAAATTTAATCAGAGAAATGAGAAAATGCAGAAACAAAGGGAAACAGTCAAGCAAGACAAAATAATCATAGTTTAGCTGTTAAACAAAATCAAGGATCTTTTGTTCCTCCTCTAGGGCTGTAGATAATATTCTGAGCCATATCCTTTGAGTTATTTTGTAGATACTGAAACCCCACAGGTGGAAGCTGCCCAGACCAGTTGAACCAGAAGGTTGATTATGTTGACTCCAAATTACCTCACCACCAACCAATCAGAAGAATGTCCATGAGCTGATCGTGTACCCTACAACCCCCTCCCCTCCCCTTGTCTTTAAAAACATTTCCCTGAAAGCCATCGGGGAGTTTCCGGTCTTTTGAGCACTAGCTGCCTGGACTCCTTGCTTGGCGCCCTGCAATAAACGCTGCACTTTCCTTCACCACAACCTGGTGTCAGACTGGTTTCACTGCCCGTGGGCAAGCAGACCCAAGTTCGGTTCGGTAACACGTGGACAGTAATAGTTTCTGATTTTAGGGACCCTGGAGCATGAAGTCGCCTGCAGGCTGCAGGACTCTTGGTTAATGTGGGTGCTGTTGACCAGAAGCCCTCGCATGCACTCCACTTCCTCCTGTACCCCCTTGGCAGCCTGGTCTGGCCTGAGACCCTCTCCTATATCACAGGGCTCTCCACTCTCCTTCGCATGTGGTCTCCTGTCACATCGATCACCTCCTGCCTCTTACCTGGGGTGCTGTAGCTCTCTCCGTGTTCCAGAGATTTCTGGTCACCAGACTTTTGACATAGCTCCTCCTTGGCTTCTCTCTTTGGTGATCTATCCCACTGACTATGCCCTAAATAAACCCCCACCCCACTGTGCTCCCCAACTCAGTGAACAGTGCCTCTGTCTTCCCAGCTCAGCCAGGAACCTGGAGTCAGCCTCCCTCCTCCAGCATCCCCTTCAGTGAGGGGCAAGATCTCCCTCTTCCACATCCCTGGAAACCACTTCTTATTCTCCATCTCTGCTGCCCACACTCTGGTCCCAGCTCCTGGCCCTGCTCCCTGTATCAGTGACCACTGGGTTGTCTGCACTCCTCCCCGCCTGCTCCTTCCCAGTCTGTTTTCTGCAAGGTCCCCAGAACATCTTTAGGGATACAGGCTGTTCAGGGCACTCTTGTGTTTGAAGTCCCCGCCTCCAACCCCAGGCCTCCCTTCCATCCTCTGGTCCAGCAGCACTCATGTGGTCTGGACCTGCCCACCTCTGCAGCTGGGACACCAACACCAGGTCCCCAAGCACATTCCTGAGTGTAGAGCTGTCCCTGCAGAGCCCACAGGTCCTTCAACTCATGCCAGGAGAAGGGAGGGTTTCAACTCCCTTTATAAACAAGGGGACCTCTGAGAACATTCTGTCTCAGGCTTCAGTTTGATGCAATCACCCGTGAGTTAACCATTTTGTTATACCTAGGACTGCACAGCATGTGGCAGGAAGCTCTCCCTTGTCCTTCTTGGTGGAGTAGCCCCTCCTCTGACTCCTCCAAAACCGTTCCCACTCCCCTTACAGCAAGAGCCTTTGCCTGCTGTCCCCATGATGTGACTTCCCCTTAGCTCTGCAGGGAGCACTGTTGGCTTTTGGCTGTGGGGGTGGCTGCTTCTCGCTCACCCTTGTTCCCTATAGGCAGAGCTGCCAGATTTGGCAAACAAATTCCTGGGACCTACCTCACAATTCCTGGGACATACTTATGCTAAAAAATTATTCATTATCTGGAATTCATATTTATCTGGGTGTCCTATATGTTATTAGCAGCCCCACCTGCACGATGCACTCAGGTAGGGGTCCAGGGCTCAAGGAATAGGGGGTCTTAGGCAGTGCCCTGAGGACTGGCAGAGGCATAGAATCTTCTGCAGCCCCCCACTTAGCCCCTTCATTCATTCAGCCAACATTTGTTGAGGGCACTTTGGGCCAAGGCCCGTGCCAGGCACTGGGGTGAACCCTCAGGGATTTCCTGGTGTGTGAGAGACACAGAAACATAGAGAGATGATAACTATACAGTGTGGGAAGTGGTGGAGGGAGGGGTGGGTGTGGGGGACCAGAAATGGTCCGGGGGAGTCAGGAAAGCTCCACCAAGGATGGACCTCTGGGCAGAGTCCTGAGGATGTACCTGGGTTTGTGTTTATTACCAGCTGTGACTCGACAAGGACTAGCTGGAGAAACGCCTAATACTAAAGAGCGTCTGGGCCCTAGGTGTGTAGAGTATAAGAGTCTTCAGGCCCTGAAGCTGGGTGGTGGCAGCTGCAGGGAGGAGGGGCACAGATTCCCTGGAGCCTGAGCCAAATCGGAAACCCCGTGGTCTTCTGTCTGCCTGTGCATCCGAATCCTGAGGGGGCAGGGGTTGTTAAAACACACTGATTCTTCAGGTAAGGGCCAGGAATAAGCATTTCTAACAAGCTCCCTGGGTGATGTTGGTTACAGTCTGAGAAATGCTGATGTAGGGTCAGGGCCCCTTCCCCTGCCTGGTTTCCTCCAAGCCTTCAAACAGCCCTGTTACCATCACCCCATCGGGCAGTGGGGGAAATGGACACGTGTGTTTGCTCAGCACATCTGGGAGAAGAGGCCGGGCCCTTGTCCCATGCTCCTTTACCCTACGCCCACCAGACCCATCTTCCCAACCCCCAGCCCACCCCACCCCAACCCCGCCTGGGTCCCTTAACATCTGTGAAGGAAATGTACCTGCTGATCAAAGCCACGAACGGTTCATAGCAGCCTCTCTGGGAGACTGACTGATGGAGAAGCAGGGGCCCAGAGAGGGGAGGACTCTGAGCTCCATCTCTCCCACCCCGCTCTGCCCAAGTACCCAACGAATGCTCAGCTCCTGGTACAACCAGAGGCTGCAGCTGTAGTAGCTGCTGAGAAGCCACCCATCTCCAGAAGGCTGTGTGCGCCCACGTGTGCACATATGGGCGAGTTAGCAATGCGGGCGTGTGTAGGAGCATTTCGTTATCTGTACTCTGCGTCTTCACAGAAAATCACCATCAGGAATGGCACGTGGTCTCTCGTACTGGATTCTCCCAAGTGGCCAAAGCGTTTTTGTGTCTGTAGATGTTGCCACCTCGGGGCCACCTCATTCCTACCTCATTCCTTGGGGATAGGTGGCAGATAGTCCACTTTGGGGTGCAGCTCTCTAGGAAACAGGAGAAGGTCACTGACGTCACCCACTTGCCATCCCAGCCCCTTGCACAGGTGCCTCTCTGCCTCTTCATTAACTGAGACAATATATGCAGAGGGCTTAGAAGAGTGCCAGGTATGCGGTAGGGGGCATCCAAGTGCTACCCAGGGTTAGGAGTGCCTCCCCCCGCCCCCAGCACCCTGCACAGCCTAACAGGTGCTGGTGAAGAGTGAGCCTCCCAGGCTCCAGCCAGCCGTGCCCCATCAGTTCCGTGAACAGGACACACTCCCCCGCCTCTGGGTCTCCTTCACTCACGGTGCGCACAAGTGACGTTCGCTCCGTTCACTCCTCCTAGTTCCTCAGCTCTTGGCTTCAATGCCACCACCCCAGAGCTCCCTCTGGAGCTCCAGCTGTAGAAAGTCCTTGACTATCTCTCTTAGCGCCCTGCTCTCCTCCTTAACTGGTCTCCTGCTTCTGCCTTCACAACCCTAACCCCACACCTACTCTCTTCCCTACTTTTTTTTTTAACGTTTCCCTAAAAAATCCACTTTCTAGTTTGAAACAATTTTAGATATACAGAAAAGTTGTAATGACAGTGCAGAGAGCTCCTGCGACATAAACATCTTACATAGCCATGGTATATTTCTGAAAACTAAGGAGTGAACCTTTTTACTGTATAGACTCATTTGGATTTCACTTTTTCCGCTAATGTCCCTTTTCTTCCCCAGGATCCCATCCAAGAAACCACATTACACTTAGTTTCCAGGTCTCCTTAGTTTCACCTGGCCTGTGACAGTTTCTCAGGAGTCATTTGTCCCGGCTGCCATAACAGAATACCACAGGCTGAGTGGCTTGTACATGGTGGAAATCTACTGTTTACAGTTTTGAAGGCTGGACATCCAGGCTGGAGATCCGGGAACCAGCACGGCCAGGTGAGGGCTCTCTTCTGCTTGTGTCCGCACATGGGAAGGGGCGAGAGAGAGCTCTGGGGTCTCTTTTTCGGTTGGTTGGTTTGTTTGTTTTAATTTTTTTTTTCTTATTAGTCATCCATTTTATACACACCAGTGCATACATGTCAATCCCAATCTCCCAATTCATCACACCACAACCCTCACCTCTGGGGTCTCTTTTAAGGGCACTAATCCCGTTCATGGAGGCTCCACCCTCATGACCTAGTCACCTCCCCATGGCATCACCTTCTAATGCCATCACACTGGGGGTGAGGATTTCAACATGTGAATTTTGAGGGAACACAAACCTTCAGTTCGTAGCATCAGGCTTTCCTTGTTTTGCACAATCTTGGCACTTTTGAAGAGTACTGCTGGTCAGGTATTTTGTCGAATGTCTCTCAGTTGGGGTCTGTATGCTGTTTTCTCATGATCAGAGTGAGGTTCTGTGTTTGGGGGAAGATCCCACTGAGGCAATGCTCCCTTCTCATCACCCCATATCAGAAGAAACAAGGTGATAACACAACATACCACTGGTGAAGTTGATCTTGAGCACACAGTCAAGGTACTTCACCCAAGGTCATGGATGTCAGGTCTCTCCACCTAGCACTACTATTCTTTACTTCCTGCTCTAATTGTCAAACTCACACTCCAGAGCATTTGCCATCAACTGACATGTGATGTATTTTACTTTTCTTTTTTATTCTTTGTTATTTTTTTTTTGTTATTGTCACTCCATACTAGAATATAGTTCCTCCAGAGCAGAGATCTTTGGTTTTTTCTTCATTTATCTCCAGCACCTGGAGCAGTTCCAGGGGATATTCAATAAACATCTGTGGGCAAAAGAATTACCCTCATCACAGTTTGTAATTCTGCTTGTTTGTTTGTGTAACTGGTTATTGCCTAAGCCCGCATCTGCTGGGCTCACCATTACACCCTTTTACTAGCTCCTTGCCTGATTCCCTGTAGGCACCCCATGAGCAATGGCCTTTGGATGAAAGAGCTAAATAAACAAGTATAGTCTGGGCAAGGCTGTTTAATGGGGCATGAAGTGCTTCCTCTGGAGACCAAGTTCATTCTTTTTGGTCTGGGTTTCTGCAGGGAGAGGTGGGGGAAGGAGTCCTGGGCCCTAGCACTGACCCTCCACTTTCTAGCAGCAGTGGAGTCCACACAGGGAGGGCCTCAGAGTGCACGTGGTCAGAGAGGGAAATGAAAGTGGGTTCCTAAGAACACGCATGAACTTGGCAACAGCTGCCAAGAAACTCAAAGGTGGGGTGACTGCTATGGGTTGAATTGTGTCCCCCTAAATTCATATGTTGAAGTCCTAACCCCCAGTACCTCAGAACGTGACTGGATTTGGAGATGGCATCTTTAAAGAGATGATTAAGTTAAAGTTAGGGTGTGCCCCAATCCAATATGACTGGTGGAGACTGGGAGATGAGAAGATTTGGACACAGACATACACACACACAGGGAAGCCCACGTGAGGACACAGAGAGAAGACGGTCGTCTACAAACACAAAAGAGAGCCCTCAGAAGGAACCAGCCCTGATGACACCTTGATCCCAGACTTCCAGCCTCCAGGACTGTAAGATAATACACTTATGTTGTTAAGCCACTCTGACTGTGGGACTTCGTTATGGCAGCCCTAGTAAATGAATACGGCAGCTAAGAAAGGGGGTCCTGAGGGGGACAGCCATGCCTATAATGCGGGCTCTGACAGAGCTGGTACTTTAGCTCACCTGATGAATGAGGTCTATCCCAGGGAGGGGCAGGTGGGGCTGATGGAGAAGCAGGTGTGGATGGGTGTGAGCGCCCCCTAGGGAGATGAGCGAAGCATCTATGGTATGCACAGATGGGAGAGTGAGAGGCAGGAAGAGGTCCGGGGAAGGCTTTAGGTGTGGCGTGGATGGCCAAACTACCCTGAAATCCGGAGGAGAGAGCAG
Organism: Platanista minor; assembly: GCA_004363435.1. Classification (NCBI taxonomy): domain Eukaryota; kingdom Metazoa; phylum Chordata; class Mammalia; order Artiodactyla; family Platanistidae; genus Platanista; species Platanista minor. The sequence continues at coordinate 20,456 of RJWK010018058.1, read as the reverse complement.
AGACAAAACCTGGGCCTCGTGTTCAGAGTCCCTGTCACTGGACCGCAAGCACTGTTCCCTCTTTCCTCCTTGCTCTCCTTCCCACTCCCTGCTCTGGTCCAGGCTGAAGTCTCCACAATTTCCCATCCACACTGCAGCTCACTCAGCCTCGTGCTCTCTCCAGCTGTTCCCATGGCCTGGAAGGCCCAGCTCTGTTCCCAAGTCTGCTGTCTGTGAAGCCCTACATGTCCTTCAAGATCAGCTCAGTGTCACTTCTTCAGCAAAACCTTCCCTGAGCCCTCAGAAGTTAACTCTCTTTCTCTCTCTCTGAGTTGCTCTATCAGTTTGTTCAGCCCAGGATCGTGTGACAATTGACTTACATGACCTGCCGTGACTCCCAGCTCGGAGCACCTCAAATCGGCCACCCCGAGCCCGGCCCGAGCCCCACACGGGAGCCGTTTTGTGACTGTTTGCTGAGTGAACTTTAGACAGCACTGGACCTTGGCTTTTCACCCTTGGCACAGCCAGGACCTCCCCCTGACCTTGGACTGGCTGAGTAAACTGAGAAAAATATTTGCCAAAAAAGACCAGGTGTTATGAAAGGAAAAGACACACAGGAGCGGGTCTGGCTCCATGAGGAGGCCCCATCCTCCAGAGCTTCCCAAGCCCAAAGCAAAAACGCAGACAAGCCGTCTGGCTCTGGTTGCAGCCACCTTCCCTGCCACCGGCCGACACCTGTGCCATTTGGGTCCCCGAGCCTGGGCCTTACACTGTCACCAGCAGGGGGGCTCTGGGCAAGCTCTTATGTTGCTCTCTGTGAAATGAGGACACTGAGATAGACCTTACAGGGTTGTTGAAGTATCAATGACATCACAGATGCAAAGTGTCCCCACAGTTGGCACATAGTAGGTGCTCAGTACTTTGAGGGATGGTCAAAGCTTGGGGTTCTGACCCCGTTAGTTCTAAGGGGCACCCACACAGTCCAGTCTCTGGGGTCAGAGCGCTGGGCACAGGCTCATGGAAAGCAAGCTTTGGGCATGTAAGGTGGGGCGAAAGGCACTCAGGGGTCAGACTTGGGGGCAGCTAATTAGGGGACAGTCTGAGACTGAGTGAAGGACTCATTCACTCATTCATTCATTGATTACTGAAAGTGTCCAAGCCCCTTAATTTGATAGACAAGGAAGCATGGTGGGTTTCGTGAAAGAGGAGAGTGAGCCTACCTGGATGACAAGGGAGCTGGTGTCCTGGTGCACTTGACCGGGGCTTCTGTCTCTGGCTCACGTCTCCTCTGCGGCAGAGCCCAGGACAGAGAGGGTGGTCCGGGGGCCATACTCCTGGGGTCAAATCCTGCCTCCGCCACCAAGGAGCTGTGTGACTAGGTATATCACCTGTTCTCTACAAGCCTCACCTTCCCTATCTGTAAAGTGGGGATAATAGGAGTGCCTGCCTGGTACAGGATATTGTGAGGGGTAAGTGCAACCATCCAGATTAAGCGCCTAGCATCAGTCCTGGAACATAAGCTATTAATGTTGCTGTTCCCAGAGCTACTTCCAGAAGGACAATGACACCCAGTGTTTGCAAAATGCTTTATTGTTATTACTGACACTAAAATCCACAGTTAGTCAACAGGGTCTTCAACTGATACTCTAATATTTGCAACAGGCCTCCATTCTCCCACCGCCAGCCAATCACACAAGGTTGTAAATGTACCCACAGGACGGTACAAACCTGGGATGGCTGTGTCCACCCTGCTTTCCTTAAAAGATGGGTGGCACTTTGATGCATTGAAATCAACTGATTTGTGGGGAACATTCTACCCTTTTTATATGATTTCAAGGATCCTCCAGTCCTTGACCTGACCCTTCATTGTATACGTGGGGAAACCGAAGTCCAGAGAGTGACAGTATTACCCAGTGTCACACAGCTGGGACAGAAGCCCCACTTCATACCCCCATTCCAGTGTCCTTTCCAAACCATGGCAAACTGGTAGCTGGTATTGCAGACAGGTGGGGAATTAGGCTTGGGAATATGCTTCCTCGTGGAAATATCTACTGGAACAATCCTCCTGGATTGGATTCTGAGCTTCTCTCTGCCACTAGCATGCTGTGTGGCCTCTCTGGATCTCAGTGCTAATCTCCAGTGATGAAAGGTGAGAGCAAAACCAAATGTTCTCCAAAGCACCCATCGTGCAATCATGTGAAAAGAAGCAATCATCAGTATTTTAGTGTTACTATTATTATTATTATTTGTGGAAGCCTCGTTAGTCAATTAAACCTGTGTATATCACCAGCTCCCAGCAGATACATGGCCATAGTGCACCCTCATCTTCCACTATGGAAGCCTGTGCCTTTCAGTAGAAATCCCCATCTCAAGGGCGAGTCACTTTGCCGAGGAAAAGGATGTGTTTGCTGTTCTCCACAATGAGCATCAGAAAGGGCCTGTTGAATTCTATCCTTTGAGAGTGCATCCGGGCAGATCTGAACATGAAGATCGTCCCCGTGGCTGCAGCCGCTTGGGTTCCCGACTCATCCACCTCCACCATGGCTTTGTGCACCATCTGCAGGGGAGACATCAGGCATCACCGAGCCACCAGGGGCTGGGAGATGCCATCAGGGGGAAACGGACAAGCTTCGGCCAGCAGCATCACTGTCAAAGTTTCTGTGCTCCTGAGCCATGAAGCAGATAGGAGATGATGTGATTGAACATCTACTGCTCACCACGGCTTACAGGTGAGTGCATGCGTGTCTTTCATTGAGTTCTCACTGCATCTAGCAGCAAGGGTGTAACTCTCCAAGTTTATAGAGAGAAAGGAGGCTCAGAGAGGTCAAATAATTGCTGGAGGTCACACAGCTGGTGAGTGAAGGAGCTAGCATCCAATTCTTAGTTTTGATTGCTTCAGACAAGGCACCTTCCCCCAAGGCACGGTGCTGGATAGGGTTTCCCATTGTTCAGAGGAAAAGATGCAAAGTGAAACCTTTGCTTCTTGAGGGAAAAGAGGAGAGAGAGAGAGAGAGAGAGAGAGAGAAAGGATTTGGAATGAGGAATGGGATGGAATAGGATGGAATAGGATAAGATAGGATAGGATAGGATAGGAATTTCTGAAAGCAGGTGCTCAGGAGCTTCTGGGCTCACCTCAGACACCTGGATGCTGGAATTGTTGGAGATGCCGGTCAGGTCAGCATGGGAGGTGAAGACATCTCTGATCCCCAGCTTGGGGAGGACTTTCTCCAGCTGATAGGAGCCCTCAATGGAGAACTTGGGTAGGTAAAGCTCAAGCTGCCTGGAAAGAGAAGACCTTTCTTGGACTCTCCCAGAGCACTGGCTCACTGAGCTCATATTCCTGCCATCTCTTCTTGGTTTCATAATGCTCCTCCAGCCCTTAGCCTACAGTGGAACCCATCCTATTCTGGACTTGGACCTGGGCTGTCCCCAGAGGTCACTGCCCACTCTGATGGCCCGGCCAGAAAACCCAGCTTCCAGCCCTGCTCCCTCTAGCTGGGTCAGGCCAGGGGGCTGGGACTTCACATGATGCCTCTGGGCTGGGAGGTGGCTCCCAGGCCAGATGAGTTCTCCCACCACTGCCGTGTGGCCCTGCAGGTGTGCAGCAGCAGGCCGGCCCTGGAACAGTGTGAAGAATACCTCTTCATGGACATCTTGAGCCACTTCCTCAGTGTTTTCTCTTTCAGGCCATTTTCCACCTGCCCCATCCCGCCCTCGCGGGGGAGAATGAATAAGGCGGTGGCGTTCCCTTGGTAGGGGACCCCTACCACCCTGCAGGAGAGGTTTCGGTCCAGGAGGTAGTAAAACTGATCCTCTCGTTTCATCATGGGTACCCGCACCACCGTCTCCGAGGTCACGTGGAAGTCCTGCTCGTGGGTGCTTTTGCGGTTGAAGCTTGTCTCCCACTTAGCTAAAGATTAAAATGGAAAAGGAATTAAACATTCTCAGCTGCCAATGAAAAGTGTGCAGACAGTAAACCTACCAAACAGACAGCATCCTCTTTGGAGCAGTCTTATTGGCAGAAGTGACTGCCAAACCTCTTGAATATAAAGACAAGCCCCTTCCTAACTCGGGGGACAGGCTTGAACCTTTTGTGGGGCTTTATTTCCACATTTGCGAAACAAGGAGGTTGGTTTTCGTGTCTTCAGAAACCCTTCACACCTAATGTTGTTTGTCTGAATCTCTGATGTTGCTACTCAGGGTCAAACATCCCAGTGAAGAGGGTAACTAATACGTAGGGCTGACAAAGCTACACTATATCTGGGTGAGTTATTCTCTTTTTCACTCTTTTCCCAATATTGGATCTCAATCTGGGTTTCAGAGAAAGGTTGGTAAGGTTCCTGCAAAAACATGATTTTTCCTGCTGGGAGGTCTGTGATTATGCTTCTTGCTTTGTCTGCTTGGGACGTTTTGCTCAAAGTGGGACAAGTAATGGTTTCCATTTTCTTACTAGTTATCAAATATAGATCCCGCCCCCATGCCCCACTTAGATAATTTCACAGCTGTCCTCTGCAGCCTAGCCCTGGACCAGGGGACAAGAAATCTTAGAGTCCAAGCCCGATACTCTCACCATCTGTGACCACGGGAAGAGGGGGGCTTGGTTAACAGTTTAACTATTTTCCTCTTTCTTTTTCCCTCCCTGACCCTCCCCCATCCTCAGCAGGCCCCGTGCAGGGGGCTCAGGGGCTCAGTAGCTAGAAGGAGAAGCAGGTGTACAAGCTGAGGTGAGTAGGGATATTTACAAGAAATGCCAGGGAGATAAAGATGGGGAGGTCAGCTCTTGGGGAACGGAGAGAGGACTGTTCAGGGGAACAGGCTCCTGTTCCGGGATTTCTCGGCTGAGGAAACAGCCCCTAGGAGGAGATGGGTACCAGGGAGCATCTGGGAAATGCCCTCTAAGGCCCTTCTAAGGCCCACAGTCCTGCCCTGAGTAGCTATGCTGTCAGTTTCTTTGGCATCGTGGCCTTGACAAACTCATGCTTCAGAGCCTGTGTGGAAGCTGTTGCTTTAAGTGCCCCCAGGGGCACAAACAGAAACCAGCTCTTCCGCAGTGGAGACAACAGCATCCGGGGTCTTTCACACCACCTTATGCAGTAAGAAGGCACTGTCTCACCCAGCTGCTGTTGGCTTCACTCTATCAACAGGGATCAGAAAAGAATAAATCCACTCCCACTCTTTCATGTGTGCGGAAATTGGTTTGGTTTTGGTTTTTTGACAAAAACATCTTAAAAGAGAAAGTCCAGGGCCTTACCTTTAAAGAAAATGTAATTCACTATGACCATGACCTCAGTGCCATCCAGGCCCTTAACCAAGTCCACAATCTTGCCTTTCGTTTGCTTTGCCACGTAATCATTGATCTGCTTCTGGGCCCCTTCAGTGTCCTCAAAGTCGGTGGGGAAAGTGTCTGCCAGGTACAGCGTCCTCATGGCGCCCAGGAAGGCCTCCTCGACGGGCACAGTGGGCTTGGTGAACAGGGCATTGCCCAGGCTCAGCTGGAGGCTGTCTCTGGGCCGCTCGAGCTCCCGCAGCAGCCGCTGGGAGGCGCTGTGGAGCTCCTCCTCCTGGCCCTCCTGGGGGCTGAGGCCCAGGCCCGCCAGGATCTGCGCCTTCGTGTTGGACCGCGCCCCCAGGGAGAGCATGGCCAGGCTCACGGAGATGCTCAGAGGGGAGAAGAAGATGTTCTGGTCGGGGGCAGCTGCGGCCAAGGCCCTGTAGAGGTCGAAGACAAAGTCCTGGCTGCCAGGGGCCACCGTGGCAACTGCGGGCGGCAGCTCCTGAACTCTCTTCTTCTGGGGGCGGTGCAGGGCGGCCCTCCGCGGGCTCAGGAGCACCAGGCACAGGAGTAGGCACAGCCGCATCGTGGCTGCCCAGCCTGAAAGGGAGGGTGGGAAGGTGACCTCAGAGGGAGGGTGGGAAGATCGCAAGCAAGGCTGACATTCCGGGAGGCGGCACCATCAACCAGCAGCCTCAAAGGGCGATGATGAATCGGAGAGGCTGCGAGTGAGGGTTTAGGTAGCGCGGGAGGGACTGGAGCACAGAGACTTGAGGACATGGGCATCGGTTGGTGGGGACAGCAAGGACAAGGCGGAGGACTGAGAGCCCAGGTGGGGACTGGCCACCGAGGCAAGAAGCCTCCCTCACCCACATCGAGGTACACGTCACAGGGGGATGGGACGTGGGGCGGAGGGTTCTCCCGTGTTCGGCCTGGTTAGCGTCTCTGAGGTTACCGGGAACTGGCAGCCTGTTTCCGTACATGGCCCCTAACCCTCACTTCCTTCCCTGGGTGTAGCATTTGCAAGACTTCGTGTCCTTCTATGAGCTCAGGGCAACTACACGCCTGCCACACTGCTGGATTCGTCCCTGTTCATTTGGAGCATCTACTCCGTGGCGTGGTGGGTAGCGTGCCAGCCTCCTGTGGTTCATTAGTGAACACACGATGCCATCAGTCCCCCTCTCCTTCCCCAGGGGCTGCTCCAGGACGTTTCAAAAGCACTCTTGTCCCTCATCAGGGGCACCGTCCCCCGTTGAGGAAATTCTTCCCTCTTAACGTGAGCCCCCCAACTTCCCTTCTCTTCTGTGATGGGCTGAATTGTGTCCCCCAAATCCATTCATTGAAGTCCTAAGCCCCTGTACCTCAGAATGTGACTGTATTTGGAGACAGGGCCTTTCAAGAAGTAATTAAGTTAAAATGAGGTCGACTGGGCCCTGACCCAATGTGGCTGGTGGGGTCCCGATAAGAAGAGGACACTAGGACACAGACACACACAGACTGAGGGGCAACCATGTGAGGAATGTGAGGACACAGGGAGGAGGAGACATTTACATACAAGCCAAGGAGAGAAGCCCTAGGAGGAACCATCTCTGCTGATCTTGGACTTCCAGCCTCCAGGACTGTGAGACCATAAATGTGTGTTGTTTGAGCCCCAGGCATCTCTTCTTCTGTGTCTCCCCCAGGTGAGGAGGCCCTCAGCTTCCTTTTTGTCTGTCTACAGCCTCTGAGGTGGGCCCTGGGGGCTCTTCCAGCATTCTGGCCTTGTCCTCCGCCCACAGTCTCTCTCATGACCACCTTCCTAGACCCCTCCTCTCCATCCGGAAACCCTTCCTGTGCCCGCCTCCTAAAGCCGTCCTTCCACCCCTGTGAACTGTGCAGACTCTGCAGCCCAGCAGCTTGGGTTCAAGTCTCAGTCTCACTGCTTCCTCCAAAGTGTGATGTGGTGCAAGTCAGTTACACCCATGCCACTGCCCCACCTGTACAATGGAGGTCGTGACAGAACCTCCACCAGGGGCTGGGGCTTTAATGATCAACATATATAATGTGCTTGGAGCAGTGCCCCGTGCAGACATGCTGTCCAGGTGTGAGCTGTCGGTGTGGCAGCAACTGGCCAGGGCCCCACCTGAGACCCCCGTTTCCCCAGCTGTACCGTGGGGTACGTGCTTTCACACACATGCTCTCGTGGCAGCCTGGTGGCGGCTGGACAACTAATTCCCACGGTGGCCTGACTGACCCCTGATGAGACCTCTCGCTTGGCGTGCATCCCGCGGTGGACACCGTGTCATCAGGTGCCCCAGGCCCAGGGTGAGCACAGACACAGAGTCACAGACCTACGCAAAACCAAACTCCAAAGAGCCTCAAAGAGCTGCATTGGATGTGGCTGGCGTGGGGGGACACCAGGGAGCTTGGGGATCAGCAGTCCTGGCCGTCTTTGTCTGAATGAAATTGACAGACTCAAGCAAGTCATGCTCACCACCCCTGGCCTCCAAACTGCACCTGAGCCCACAAAGGAAGTTCATTTAGAATATTCTGTCTGCAGAACCTCTAGCTACACTGAACCAAACATAGCGGCCTGAGCAGTCCCCATGCCCGTGGGAGGCCCAGGTGCGTCGCCAGCACCCACCACTGCTGGGTGCTGCACAGTCTTGACATATATCAACTGCTTTAGCCTCACACCCACCCACGGAGGCAGGTTCTATTACTGGCTCCATTTTACAGACGGGTCATCTGAGGCTCAGAGAGGATGACTTGCTCGCTAGTAGTGGCAAAGCTACTAGGGTTCAGACCTAGTTCTGACCCTCACAACTCACGCTCTGAACCGCCACACCATTTAGCTCCCCCAGATCCCTGGTCCTCCTCCTCTGTATCACAGCCTCCGGATCTTGTATTCTTGGCCTCCGCGGTCACCACCCATAGCCCCTACTGTGCAGAGAATTAAGAAACAGGCTTCCCATGCTGACACTCCCTTTTTATTCCCACTTTGATACTTGCGTTCACCGAGGTCTTTAAAGGACATGAGTGGGTGGTGTGATCTCTGTGTCCTTTAGCGTGGGGAGTGTTAGAATCATCAATGTAGCAGGATGCTGCTGAAGAAGCAGTTCAGCTCACCAACCCCCCAGCTCCCAGACACAGATTAACACCGAGCTGATAATTACCCTAAAAGAAGTACTTTCAAAGAATAGCTACAGACCGCAGAGGAGTTTTCTGCTTGGACGGAGCCCAGGGGCAGCTGGCAGGGGAGCAGGAGTGAGAGTTCCAGTCTCCCATCCTCCCACCCATGCAGCCTGGTGACCTTGAGCCAGGCCCTTCCCCTCTCAGGCTTCAGTTTCTTCATAAAAACCTAGAGGTTTTTATGGCTCCACCACTGCCTGACCCCCCTGAAACACCAGCGATCTGATGGGCCAGAGCCACTTCTCTGAATGCCCCATGAGTCCCCGTAGAGAGCAAGGTCTCAGCTTCCCTCAGGCTCCCCTGGGCTGCAGGTTTGGGACCCAGAAAACCTTGCTCCATTTAGCTCTCTCTCTCTCCCTCTTATTGAAGTCACTGTTTATTAAGGACCTGTTAGACACTCTATAAATATTACTGCATTTCATCTTTACCAAAAATGTTATTAGCCCCATTTTACAGCCAAATAAACTGAGGCTTAGCAAAATGGAAAAGATTGTCCCAGCCAGTGAGTGATGGAATCAGGTTAAAATCCAGATTCCTCTGATTGGTGTACATGCTGCCTCTTGGCTCCCTTTTATGGCTCTGAGGAATGACACATTGTTCCCCCTCCTCTGTGGCTGCTGGTGAGTATCCCTGGGTCTCTAACAACCTGTTCACCTGAATTAGCTCATTTACACTCCTCCACAGCAACATGGAGTTGGTATCCCTGTCACAATTGTACGGAAGAGGGAACAGACGGTCAGAGAAGTTACTTCTGAGAAAGTGGAGGCCCGGGGGTGCTCATTTCAGGTTTCCTAGTTTCTAAGCCCAGTCTTTGCCATTACACTCCTGGGTCTCTGGTACAAATATACAGCTTACAGAGTTTTGTGCCCACTTTGAGCCAGTGGAGAGTCTGCTCCAGGCTCTGTGAGCCTGGCTCTCAGGACACCAGCCCCTGCAGCGTGCCGGCAGAGCCTGGCCTGGCTGACCCTCTCCTGGGCCCCTGACACCAGTGTGTCTGCAGAGATGCTCCCACGTGTCAGAGGGAAGAGAGCAGATAGATCAATTTCATCTGGCATCCCAGGCCAAAGGTACTCGCGGAGACAGAGGGTGGGCATGGGGTAAGCAGGCCCTGGGCAGTCCTTCCCCTGGTTCCCCACCATCCAGACCCAAAATCTGCTGGTGTGTATTCCTAATGTTAGGCAACAAAGTCCCACTGAGGTAGACTTTGGACTCAGCCTTGGGAGGTGTGCAGCTCAGAAGGGTCTGTCCACTATCTGTTAATTACGCAAGGAGATAGATACAAGGTGTGGAGCCCAGGCAGAGAGCAAAAGACAAAACCACAACTTCCCCTGGATCCTAAAGACCAGGGGGCAGAGCTTCCTGGAATCAGTGATCTGGGGGACTTTCCTAACCTCCTTCCCCATCTCCAGACTATCAGCAAGACTTGCCAGTTTCTAGCTCCGAAATCTGCCTGCCTCTCCCCACTTTCCCTGCCACCATCCTAATGGAAGCCTTTTTTTTTTTTCTTTCACCTGGACCCCGCTTCTCCTGGGCCTGAGAGCCGTTCTACATACATAAGTACACTCTGAAACAATCCCCTTCACTCACAAACACGGTCAAGGCGCTCCCCTGCCTAAGAACGTTCTCGCTGCCCGCTGGCTTCGGAAAACCGAACACTGATTTGCGCGATAATCCATGAGGATGCATGCAGTCTGGCTCTGTCATGCTGTCCCCAGCCTCACGTGACCAGCTCTGCCTCCCAGGGCACACTTCTTCTTTTTCAATTCCTAACACAGAAGCCCCATCCCAGCCCTGGGCCCTTGCACACTCTGCTCTCCCTCCTGGAACCCTTTCTCACAAGGACATGTTTCTCCCTGAGTCCAGACCTCCACTTAACTGTCACTTCTTGACAGTATCTTGTCCACACGTGACCGCGCCCTCTCCGCGGTTATTCTCTCTAACAGCCCCTTTGATTGTTTCTCTCATTGTTCCATCAGTTACAGAAGTGCAATTACGTATGCGTGTGCTGTTGACCCCTCTTGTTCCGGCCTCTCCCCCACTAGAACATGTGCTTGTAAGAGAAGACCCTCATCTGTGCTGGTCCCGCCGTGACGCTTTCAGTCAAGGGGTGATGCTCAGGCACCCCTGTGAGTGAATGGATGAGTGGATGGATGAGTGGATGGATGAATGGACCCTTGTCTCCTTCTCTGTAGTTCAGAGGTGTTAGACCACACGCTGGCCACCGAGTCGTGGGAATGAGCCAGGCTGGGCATCCAGGGCTGAGCCCTCGTGGCTCTGGGGCTAACATGCCAGCTGACCTTGAATAACTCAGCTGACCTTGAATAGCTCAGCTTGTTTCCTTTCTCTTTCTTTTTTAAAACCACTTTATTGAGGCTGGACTGACACCCCAAAACCTGTACATATTTAATGTAGGCAACTCGATGAGTTTGGAGAGAAGTACACACCCGTGAAACCATCACCACCATCAACGCCTGAACACATCCATCACCTCCCAAAGTTCCCACCTGCCCCCTTTATTCTTCAAGCTGCAGTTTCTGGATCTGTCAATAAGGGTGTTGGCCCAGGGGAGCAGTTTCCCTTTTATTGTTGCATTTCATGCCAAAAGCCCCATCCTTAGAAAAACTGAAAATTTCACTCACTTTAGATCCACACTTTGTTTATTTAGCAAATGGCCAAATGGCATCTGCAGCTCTAACAACCACTCTGGGTGGCAGCCTCTGGGCAGGACAGCCTTATCTCAGGGAAACAGATTATATTTGAACATTTTTCCTGGTTTCTGAAGGTCCAAGGTTCCAGGCACAGAAAACAATAGAAGCTACTGTTTATCGAGCACGTCCTGGGTACCAGACATTTTGTCCCCGTTCAGGGTTTCTCAGCGCTGTTGGCATTTGGAGCCAGATCATTCTTTGTGGTGGGTGCTGTCCTGTGCATTGCAGGGTGTTTAGCAGCATCCCTGGCCTCTACTCACTGGAAGCCAAAAGCAACCCCCACGCCCCAGTTATGACAACTAAAAATGCCTCCACACGTACCAGATGTGCCCGGCAGGGAAAATCATACTTGGGTGAGAACCACCACTTATCTAATCGTCACAGTCACACCGTGCAAGGGGTGCAATAATTTGCGTCTTATCCACGAGGAAGCTGAGGCTCGGCCAGATTTAGTGTCATCCCCAAGACCACACAGCAAGGGGCGGGGTGTCCCCCACTTCTCTGCTCCAGAGGCCCTGGCTCCCTCCCCACCACTGTGTCCTCCTCACCCTGGGGCACTTCCAAAGTTTCTAAGCCCTCCAAATCCCATAACTCCAGAGTCCATTCCTCACCTCTGAGCCCACGGCCCTCCATCCATTGTGCCTGTACTTACTCTGTCCAGTGGCCGAGCGTGCACACAGCAGAGGTGACGGTCGGTTGGGCTCGGTAAAGAGCAGAGGGCTGGCTGGACTGGAGCCAACATCTGTCACTGACTACAGCGGGGCCCTGACTCCGCCCCTCCCCTGGCCCCGCCCCAGCCACCCTTGCCTTGTCCTGTCCTGGCAGGGCTTCTAGGCCTACCAAGCCGAAGCCACCTGAGCTCTGACCAGGGCCATCTCTTCATTGCCCCGAAAGCCCTACACCAGCCACCAACTGCCAGCAATGGCACGAGCATCCCAGGCAGACCAGGATGGACAGGTGACCAGCTGCCGGCTGGTCCAGACACAGGGAAAGGGACATCCTCTCAAACGACCTCCCTTCCTCCAGGCTGATCCCTTTGTTTCCTGCAGCCAATTTGCTGCAGATATGGGGGAGTGAGGACCCAAGCTCTTCAAAGGCTTGTGCTCTTACTAGACTCATGGACCCCCGTCGCCAGATCCCAGTGGAAAGTAGATGGATTGAGAGGGTCTCACAATGGCTGAGATGAGGGATCACTGTATCCACCCCTCTTATTGCACTCATAACTGAACCGAGGCTCAGAGAGATGACGGAACTCTTCAGAGATTTGCATCAGTTAGGGACAGAGTGGGGCTGAGTGTCCAGGTCGCTGGCTCCAAGGCCAGTGCTCTTTGCTAAGCAAAGGTCCGTCTCCAGGATCTTCGTGGGCTCACTTGGGCTGCCCTTTTCTTCCTTGAAATCGGAGCTTCAAAACTGAGCCCCACCCTTTCAAGAACATTTCCAAGTGCTAGGGTATTGGCTCAACCCTTGTTTCATTTCCAAGGTCCCCATGCCTGGGGCTTCCTAATACCGGAGTATCCAGTGCGTGGCCGTGACCCAGAGGTTGTGTGGGTGACTGTCACATGCGGAGTTGGTGGAGGAAACAGAGGGCCAGGCGTTACCCAGGGGAAGCGATCCTGACGCTCAGCAACCAGGGTCGCTCGCTCTACAACCTCTGAGATGTCCCCCTTCTCGCTCCCTGATTCTGGGCCCAGTTATGGCCCATTACCTCTTTTAGTCCTTACAACCACCCTGCAAAGGGCATAATACTGAACTTTATCTCAACCTAGAGGTCAGCACAGTCTACCAGCCATCAGGTGCTTGCTTTGTGCTCCCTGCCCTCGCAACGCACTAGATGATGGGCACCAGCATCCCCATGGAATCCGTGAGAAGACGGAAGCTGAGAGAGGTTAGGTGATCAGCCCAAAGGTACACAGCTAATAGGGAGAGGCATTAACAAGGAGGAACTAGGTCCCTTCTGTCCAGGTTTTGCTTTCTGTCCATTGTGCCATGTGACATAAGCAAGAGTCCTTCATCTCATAGTCTAGAGATTCCCAAACTATGTTCTATAGGGAGGGAATCAGTGTTACCTACCTATAGCAGGATGGATAGCAGTCCCCCAAAGATATCCACATCCTAATACCCAGAACCTGTGAATGTGACCTTATATAACAAAAGGGATTTGCAGATGTGATTGAGTTAAGGATCATGAAATGGGGGGGGGGGGACTATTACGGATTTCCCAGGTGGGTCCTAAACGTAACCACAAGGGTCCTTCCTTATGAGAGAGAGGAGAGAGAGAGAGAGAGAGAGAGGTGGGAGATCAGAGTCAGAGGAGGTGATGTGATCAGTAAAGCAGGAGGAGAAAAACAGTGTGATGTGAGGCTGTGGGCCAAAGCACTACAGAAGCAAACCCTGCCAACATCTTGATGTTGGCCCAGGAACCCTTTTGGACTTCTGACCTCCAGAACTCTAAGAGAATAAATTTGTGTTGCTTTAAGCCACTAAGCATGTCATAATTGGTTACAGCAGCAACAGGAAACTAGTATAATACTCCAAAACAGGTTCCCGATGAAACTATGTGGGAAAGATGGGACTAAGCAGATGCTGAAGGATTTCTCCAGCCCGTGTGCCTGTCCGTGGAGACACCCCACGTACCATGTCCCAGTCCTTACATTTTAAGGACTATCTTGAGAATTTGGGGAATGGGGCAAACCCTGACTACCTATTGTCACTCGGAAGGGTTCTGAAGGAATGGGGGCTGGGAATGGGTACACTCGGAAAAGTTTCCAGGGTGTCTCAGGGCATGGATTAGTCTGCTCTGGCTGCCAGAAGAAAATACTACAAACTGAGAGGCTTAAATGGCGGAAATGTGTTTCTCACAGTTCTGGAGGTTGGAAGTCCAAGATCAAGGTGATGTCAGGGTTAATTTATGGTGAGATCTGTCTTCCTGGCTTGTAGATGGTGATTTCTTGCTGAATCCTCACACAGCCTCTTCTGTGTACATATGGGGGAACAGAGAAAGAGGGGGAGAGAGAAAGAGAGGGAGGAGAAGCAAGCTCTGGTGTCTCTTCCTCTTATAAGGATACTAGTTCAGTGGGATTAGGGCCCCATCCTTATGACCTCATTGAACTTCGATTACTTCCCTGAAGACCCTTTCTCCAAATACAATCATGTTGGGGGTTCAGGCTTCAATATATAAAGTTTCAGAGGACACAATTCAGTCCATGACAACTGGGGTGAGAGAGTAGGATGGGCCAGTGGCCAGAATATGGGAATTTAAAGGACCCGGTAAGTCATGCTACATGTATTTTTCCATTGACATCAAGAGCAACAAAGAGCACCATTCCCAATAGGCGAGTTTCACCCTGGGCAGAGTTGGGTTCTGTCACCCCCCTGAGTGTGTGTGTGACAATGTGGAACAGAAATGCCTTTCAGTGGGGGCTCTTACTATTCCACCTGCCTGGTCCCCACCACCGTCAGCCCACTTTACCTGTTCAGGTGACCTGCCAGCTCTGGTAGGCATGTGAAGCTGTGACCCTGCTTTAGAGGAAAGTTGTGATAAAAGATAAAATGAAATAGCAATAGTGAACATTTGTGAAACAGCAAAGATGTGTGCTTTGCATACAGAACCTCATCCAGAATCTACAGTAGGCTTATGTGTTAGGTAGCATCATCTCCATTTTACAGGTGAGGGAACTGAGGCACAGAGGGGTGGCCCAAGTCCCACACCGTGTCATGGGTTCAACTGTGTCCCCCCAGAATTGAAGACTTAACCACCAGTATCTCAGAATGTGACCTTATTTGGAAACAGGGTCATTGCTGATGTAATTAGTTCAGATGAGGTCATACTGAACTAGGGTGGGTGCTTAATCCAATAAGACTGATGTCCTTGTAAAAGGGGGAAATCTGGACAGAGACACACACACACACACACAGGGAGAATGCCATGTGAATATGAAGGCACAGATTTAGAAGCCAAGGAACATCAAAGATGGCCAGCAAACCCCCAGAATCCAGGGGAGAGCCCTGGGACAGATGCTCCCTCACAGCCTCAGAAGGAGTCAACTCTGCCATCACTTTGATCTGGGCCTTCTGGCCTCCAGAAGAGTGGAACAGTACCTTTCTGTGTTAAACCACTCAGATGTGGTCCTTTGTTAGAGCAAAACTAATACACTAACCAACTAGTATACTCAGTAATTGGTAGATTCCAGGTTCAAACACAGGCCTTCTGACTCCAAAGTCCAGGTTCTACGCTCAGATGCTCTGTGACCTCTTGGTAACTCCTGGAAAGCACTTGTCACTGTGCCTTGCTCATTGCAGGCGCACAGAGCTTGGAAACCATTAGTCTTAGACCTGCTCTGTCTCAGAAAAGGACCCCTCACCTTCCCAGGAAGCCAGGGGTGGAGCAGACACCCTCCTTCCCTTCACGTGTTCACGCGTTCACACGCTCAGTCAGAGCTAGGGGCTCCCAGGCCTGTATCTTCCGCGGATCCCACGTCCATCCACCACCCCGCCCCCCACTGCTATAGCTGCTGTGGGATTACACGCCCATTTACAGGTGCAGAAACAGATCCGGAGAGGTAAGAGCTAGCCCCTCAGCACAGGTAACAGAGAAGCAGGGACTTCAGGCTTCCTGTCTCACCCCAAATTTCAAATGCCTCTTCTTCCACTGAGGAAATCCCTCTGGCTTCCTGGCTAGTGGGCAATCTCCACTCAGTAAGTCTTTGTTGAATGAGAGAATGAATAACCAAATGAACCCATGATGCTTCTCTCCACACCTGCTTACGAGGGCCATGAAATTCGTCCCTCCACTGGCACCTGGGTCCCCCAGGCTCCACAATGACACTCATGACACTCACTTGCCTTCCTCTGCTCTCCCGTCACAAAGTACAAAAAAGATTTCACCTTTCCGGCCAGAGGAGAATGACAGAAATTGCTAGCATACCCGCCCGGTCCCAAAGAAGTGTACCTCCCAAGAGGTAAAACATAGGTCACACACAGCCCCGGAGATCTCTTTTTTTAATGCTCCACAAGGGCATTTTGAAATCTGAGAAGCTGGACTAAATATTTACCCAATCAATTCCGGGGATGTGCCAGGGGGTGGTGATGCAGAACAAATAGCTCGAGGACCTTGCTCAGGGCACAGCTTTTTCCATTCATTCATTCATTCATTCAATCACCAACTATTGGTTGGGCCTCAGCCACATGCCAGACCATATGATCAGCGCTGAGGCCAGTTACTGGGGTGAGTGAAGAGAATGCAGGGTGAACAGGGTCCTGCCGCTGAGATGGCCGGGACGAGGGCTGGCCGGGATGCGGGGCAGAGATTAATGTCAGCCACTCATGTCTGATGGTTGGATGGCAGTCTGCCTTAGGGAGGGGAGGAGGCATTTGTTGGAAATCCTGGTAGACTCTCAGGGATGGGGAAGGGAGCATTCTGGGTGATAGGGATCTGCGGGGACCAGAGGCCCGAAGGTGGGAAGCTATGGGCAACCTGGAAAGACAGCAAGAGTTTCCGTGACTGCAGTCTCTGGGTACATGAGAGCAAGAGGTGGGGCTGGGGCAGGAGAGGCAGGCAGGGACCAGATCAGGGAGGACCTTGACTTCAGTTAGAGGAGTTTGAACTTTATCCTGTAGGCAATAGGGAGCCATTGAGTCCTTTTGAGCAGGGGAGGCATGAGCTTAAGCAAAATGAGGAGGCATCACCCTCAAGGCTAAACTGGGGGGTGACTGCTCCCCTTTTCTCCCCTTTTTCACACCAGGGCTTCACTTTCACACATCACCCCAGCACTGTCATTGACATAGTAAACCTAGGCCTGCAGGCTTGTCTGGGACTCTTAAATCCACCCACCCCCTGCCTCTGTAGGGGCAGACTGGGGAGTGCATCAGCCTGGGCCTGACTTTATTTCTTGCCTGGCTGTTAAAAATCAGAATCCAACATCCCAGCAGGCGCAGGGGGAAATGAACCAATTAAACCAGGGGGCAGCAACGGGGGTGTGCATTCCTCTGAGCCTTGGAGGGCTCTGCGTGCTGAGCTCTTGCAGGTCCTTGACCCAGTAGCCTGGAACTGGTGTGACTAACTCTGGGCTGGCCTTGCTGAGGGACGTCCTCCTGTGGGACCTTCCGTCTGTCGGTAACTCCTGAGGCTGCCCCGTCCAGCTCAGAGCCGTGTTGCAGAGGCAGGCTCCTCATAGCCATCGTTTTGTTTAATCCGTACAACTACCCTGGGGGGATTTCTGCCACTCTCTGGGGTGGAAACCTGTTCATAGAGGTTAGATGATCTGTGTGAGGTATCACACCTGTGTGACAGGTGTGTGAGGTGTCACAGCCCTGAGGAGCTGGGTGTCCAGTCCACACCGATCTGGTACTACCCACATCTCTCACCTTCACCAATAACTTCTGCCCAGGTCCTCAGCAGCTTCTGCATCCCCCACTCCAAATCCAGAGCTGCTCAAACTCAGCCCTCCAGGCCAAGTCCTCCTGCTTGTAACAGACAAGCCAGCCCTGGAGGGCTATGGTTTCGTGGAACTGACAACCTTTCCCAGAAGGAGGATGCTCTGGGTGTTGGTGGAAAAGATCACCACAAGGAAGGGCCGGTTAAACCAAAGGGCTTGGTGATTGTCCCGGGACCAGAAGGTGACAAAGCCACTGGTGGCTGCTGCAGCCTGGGTGCCAACCTCATCCACCTCCAGGATGGCCTTGTGGAAACTCTGGGAAGGAAATCACAAGTGTTACCTCTGAGAGAGGTAACATGAGCTGGGGCTTAGGGAAGACTAGGGGAACCAGAGACCACTGAAGATCAAAGCCACTTGTTGGGATATCACAGCAAGAATGTCTATACTGGGGGGGGGGGGTGTTATTGAGCTGGATGACCTCTTATTTATAAATAACCATTGCAGCCATTAATTGAGCACATACTATGTGCTTACGCTCTTTTTAATCTTCATAACCATCCTATGAGGTCAATGTATTATGTCTGTTTTATAGATGAGGGAAATAAATCCAGAGACTGGGTAACCCTTTAAGGTCATAAGAGGCAAAACTGGAATTTGAACTCTGAAACCCAAGACTCTACCCTCTAGTGCACCTTTGTTGTATGTAGCTGAGGTCATAGGTCCCTTTCTCTGGTCTAAGAAATTTATGATACACACACACACACACACACACACACACACACACACCTCAGCCTCATCTGTATCCTTCCTCTGTTTCTGTCATTGCATTTGTCACTCTCAGTTGCCATGATCTATGAGGGTGCTGTCTCCTGGACTTGACTGCAAGAGCTCTCTGAGGGAAGGGACCTGATGGACCCTAGATCTGCAGCACCTATCACCACGCCCTGCACGTGGTAGGCTGGTTCTTGGTTCTTGGCTCCCTATGCCCGTGGATGATTAAATAAAACTTGGACTCTGAGATTTCACGTGGTGGCAGGGAGAGCACCCATCACCCAGCACCTTCCAAGAGGTGGAGGTTCCCCTTTGAGGTCTCTAGGAGTTGATATCCATTGATGACTTACCTTGGACACCTGCGGGTTTAGCTGTTCAGTGATGCCAGACAAGTCAGCCCTCTACGAGAACAAGTCCGTGATGCTCAGCTTGGGCAAAATCTGATCTAATTTATAGGAGCCAGAAATGGAGAATTTGGGGATATACAACTTGAGCTTCCTGTAAAAATACCTGAAAGAGGCACTGACCTCAGGAATTAGCCAAGAGTCCCCGCCGGCTGTGCTCTCTGTGACCGCGCTTGCTCACTGCCCACACTCCATCCGCGTTCTGTGGTCACAAACACCCTTTGCCTGTGCCGCTCCTTCAGATGGGTGCTGCCAGTGGCTTAAAGCCAGGCTCCTGCTTTGCCCTCAGGGCATGCCGTCTGCAGGACCTCCTTCTTTTGGGAGTTTGTCTTCAGCAGAGGTTGTTTTCTGCAGATGTGCCAGGTGCCAAGGGAGATGCAAGTCTCCCGGTGTGGCAGTTTTGCCTTTGTCTCTGATGAGGCCCCGTGCTTTTCACTTGTTTGGGACCCACTGAGTTCTTTGGGTGGAATTCCTCCACCACATGGGCTGTGTGAATCTTCCATCCACATGTGGGCTTAGCCTGAGGTCTTTTTCTTATATGTGGCTGGAGACTTTTCCTGCTCATAGCCTCATGGTGACATGAAAGCTTCCCTGCTATTTCCTGGGGTGGGTGGAAACCTCTCTACGCCAGCTCAGTCAGCCATCTTGACGGGAAGTCTACCCATTCATTGCACAGGGTGGACCCTCAGAGAGCCAGTGTCACTTCACCCCGGACTTGTGCCGTACAAGGGCTACATCTAGAACCCAGACTCCTAACTCCTAGTCTGGTTCTCTTTTCACTGATGAGAGCGAAATCACATTTTGGGTACAATAGGAGTGTTCCTTATTTAAGGAAACCCAAGGAAAGTCTTGAAGAAAATAAGAATTCTTCCATAATTTGGCGATCCCCTCCACCCCCATTTGGGGCACTGGCTTTCATTGGAAGAGTCCACGTGAGGGGCAGCGCTGCAGACTCTGCACCGCACGTTGCCCTGATGGATTACCTTTTCTGAAGCAGATCACCTCCACCTTGTCAGCATCTCTGGAGGCAAAATCTCTTCCACCTGCTCCATTTTCCCTCAGTTAGGAAGAATGAAAAGGGCTGTTGCGTTTCCTTTGTAATCCATCCATAGCACCGAGCAGGGCAAGTATCTGTCGTGAAGATACCAGTGGTGCTGGGTATCCTGCAGCATCACAGGCCCCTTGACTACTGTATCCTCATCAACATAGAAGTCCTGGGGAGCGGTCGTCAAGGGGATGGATGGTGTCTCCCACAGAGCTGGAGGAAAGGGAAGAAGGTACAGGGCATCCGTGGACCAACAAGCCTATCCTCCAGCCAGGGAAAGCATCCCCCCATCATCACTCAGGACTCACCCTCCACCATCTCATGAGTTCAGCACCTGACCTGCCTGGGGAATGGATCTGGGGGTTCAGATAGGTTCTAAAATAAGAGACCCCAGAGGATATCAGCAAGGTTGTTTCCTGTCTTCACCGATTACTTGAAATCATTGGACTTAAATAATTTTGCCAACCTGATGTTCGTATAGTGGTAGCTCAGTGGTTTTGACATGCACTTTCTTGGTTTAAAATAAGGTTGAGTAGGGCTTCCCTGGTGGCGCAGTGGTTGAGAGTCCGCCTGCCGATGCAGGGGACACAGGTTCGTACCCCGGTCCGGGAGGATCCCACATGCCGCGGAGCGGCTGGGCCCGTGAGCCATGGCCGCTGAGCCTGCGCGTCCGGAGCCTGTGCTCCGCAATGGGAGAGGCCACAAGAGTGAGAGGCCCGCGTACCGCAAAAA